>CM055267.1:76374042-76624042 GCA_029237695.1 Conchocele bisecta | reverse complement strand
TGAGCATTGTATACAGCCATGGTCAAACAGCGCGCGCCTGTATGTTGGAACATGGCTGTGAGCGGTGTCAATGCAAATAGCGGCAGTCATGTAACAATATACATTGACCATCCATTTAATATAAATAAGCATACCATAAGTTCGCCTTGTGTGTTAAAAACAAAACGTCCATCCTGTACTTTTGTCTGAATTATAGTGTACTGTACTACAGTGAACATACACACCCTACAAGGGCCACCCATGGGACGACACTAAATAGTGGCTGTTTTAGTAAAGTGGCTTTTGTAGGGAAGTTACACATGGAGGCAATTTTCCATTTGGAATATACATGTATACTATTCAAACGGCTGTTACAGAGAGTGTGTTGTTTTAAACAGGTGGCTGTTCGGAGCGGTTCGGCTGTATGTGTAATGTTATTTCTCGTTTTCCTATGGATTGACTGTGTCAGTTTGTATGATCAGTTCGCTGTATACGTATGGACGAATGATGTGACAAGCACCGATCTGTTCTGCTGATATATGACTGTGACTGGAGAAATGGGGCTTACGGGTTTTGCGACCAGTGTAGATCCAGATCAGACCGTGCATCCGCATCCGCACAGTCTGATCAGGATCTGCACTGTTCGCCATGCCATCGGTGAAACACCCGTCCTGCCTCTAACAAGCAATATATATCATTATCAGGCAACAGGAGTGTGCTATTTGATCAGGAGCTACACTGGTCACAACACCCATAAGCCCCATTTCTCCAGTCACAGCCACATATAATCAAATCATACTTGTGCAATTCATTGGTAAGCTACGTAATCTCTGCCAGACAGTCAGTCTTTTATAGACGTATAAACAAATACGGAACTCGCAATTACGGAGCCCCGCAGGGGACGTAGAATTCTTTTTTTTAAATAATTCGTTCCCACGAAATAACAATTCGTTTCCATGAATTAACAATTCGTTCCCATGAATTAACAATTCGTTCCCTCAATTTAATAATTCGTTCCCACGAAATAACAATTCGTTCACTCAATTTAACAATTCGTTTTCTGGAAATAACAATTCGTTCCCATGCTAACGAATTGTTAATTCATGGGAACGAATTTTTATATCGTGGGAACGAATTGTTAATTCGAGGGAACGAATTTTCTCATTTCGTGGGAATTAATTGTTAATTCGAGGGAACGAATCGTTATAACGTGGGAACGAATTGTTAATTCGAGGGAACTAATTGTTAAATTGAGGGAACGAATTGTTATTTCGTGGGAACTAATTAATAAAAAAAAACATGTCCCCTGCGGGACTCCTTACGCAATAGAGTTCATTGCTCTATAAGGCCATAATAAAAAGTACTTTGGTTCTCAGATATCGCCGCGTCTGAATAATCCCTCAGCGTCGAGCATTTTATCGTCATGGAAAAATAAATGGTACTGTAAATTCGCCACATGATCAACAAAAAACACTGCTATACAAAATTATGTTAAATCCAATCATGCCAGATGAATTGTTTTCGATTATTCCGCCCCTTCGCGCAGTCGATAACGCACCCAATACATAAATTCCTTCGTACGGGCCATAGTATATCTACAAGAATCAATGTAAGAGTGCCAAAACCAAAGTGACGGGTCATCCAAATGCTACTGTAACTCTGGGTGAGTTTGGCGCCGGCGGATGCGCTGTGTCTGGACCAAAGAAAACGGTCTACCCAGTTAATGTTTCACCTGCCTACTTGTTAGTATAGCAGATTATATCAGCAGTCGTTTTTTTTATACAGGCCGACAACGGACGAAAAAGGGCACTGTGGCATTTTAGACCAGTGTGTTTTTCAGACATTTACAGAAGCATTTATGTTATTACAGTAAATATTTCTAGATTGATATGTGGGGCTACATTAACCCTTTGAACCCGAAAGCCCGCTATAGCGGTTTATGCAAACAGTGCAGATCCAGATGAGCCGGCTCGTAACGAGCCGTCTCATCAGGATCTGCACTTTTTTAAAGTAATTTTCATTTTTTATAACAAAAAATAACCCATTTTAATAAATGGACTAGTCTGAAAATAATGTTATGATAATTGGATTGGCTGCTCAATTAACATATCAAAATCCATTCCAGTTACTTATGGGTGAAAGAGTTAATGTTTGGCTTTCACTAGTGGGCGAGTGAATCAAGTATCCCTGACCATCATTTGATTCAAACATAATTGCTTTGTAAATGTGATATGTGTATAACATATATGTGAACATTCTCTTGTTGTTGTATCATATTCGACGCGTGGAGTTGCCATATCGGTCATCTTAGTAAACACAACAGTGGCGTAGCCAGAGCGTGAAAAACACCGAGGCAATAGCATCGTTCGTTCGTCGACCGAGCGGAGCGAATGAGTACGTTATGGGGGTCCGGTGTGGCATTGGCCCCACCCCGGAACATCTACATAGCATTTCCTGAGTTCTGGAGTATTTTAGAGAAATATGTTTTACAACATATTTGTTTCTTTTTATAGGAAACGTTTTGAAATCATAGAGAATGGCAGAGTAATTGATGATATGTGCTACCGGGTGGTTGTCCCCCGGTGTAAACATCGAGGCATAACATGAATGGTTACATGGTCACGAATAGTCAAATTACGATAGGCTTTTATGATCAGAAAAAAAATATATAAAAAAATAGATAAATAAATCCGGAAAATATCACCGAGGCTGTTGTGCCTCAACGTGGCTACGGCGCTGCACAAATCATCTATAATCATCATTTATCTCAAGCAAAACTCGCCTAATTTGAGAACTACATGTATGACAGGTGTACCCCATATATTCTGCTAGCAACACCTTTATGGTAGCAGCACAAATCAATGAAAAATCAGTATTACTTATTGCACTAAATACAGTATGCATGTACATGGTAATTCCTCTGTGTACCGGTAAGATACGTTACATGACTGTGCACTCTAGATAGCCTGTGTTGAGATTTATGTGGTGAATATAATGGATATGACGTTGTAAATAATTATTTTAGAACACAGTGCACTACATTTTATAAGTCTATCTGTCAAATTCTGAACTGTCTGTGTCAAAGGATAAAAGATGTGAAACTGGCTGATAGCTTGTCCATGCTAAGATGGCCCAGGTGACAACTCAATTCACAGTATAGTATACACTAATAAGAACAGGATCAGATACACATTTACGAAACTATTATCTTCAAAACAAAGATGGTGTTCTATAAAGTCAGTCATTAAAATACAGTGGGGTCAGCGTGTAAGTGCACACACGAACGAACACGACAGGTTGGTTCCAACCTGTCGTGTTCGTTCGTGTGTGTACTTACACGCTGACCCCACTGTAATGACCCAGATATGCGCCAAGGCTGAGAATCTATGAGATCTTTCACATTATTACATGAATCAAACAGCATACTCTTGTTGCATAGTAATGATCTATATTGCTTGTTAAAAGCATGACGGCTGTTTTATGGATATACCTGTCGAAACTCGTTACGTTAAGACATATATCCCCATACTAGATATACTATTTACGCAAAGTATGATTGTGCCATTATAGTCTCTGTATATATTGTTTTAATTCTATCATAATATATAGCATAGGAATAATAGAACCCGGCTTAATATTTATGTCGTTTCCAGGAGTCATTAATTAAGAAGACATCTCACTAACGAGATTACGCCCCGGTTTACATGGCTCAATTGTCCATATAGCTAAACACACTCATCCATCCCGGGAAATGTTTGAAATATGTCCAATTCTCGAATACAGAGCTCTGGGCCCGTTTCACTAAACTTCGTACGGCAAAGAAGTCCGTAAATGCAAAACTTATATCGACAACACAATTTGCATTAGCAACCGATTTTGAAAATTATATGGTGAATTTGTTCAGGTTCAATGACCCTATATGTAGGTAGATTATGATAGCAGTAGTCCGCCACATTCATGAGTTAACCCTTAGAATGCGGGAACCGAAAATAGTCGTCTGCTGATAATTCATATTTTCTCTTTTCTCTCAGTAAAAACATGGTTTGGAGGCATTTTAGAATCATTTCCAATGGAAATGATTCTAAACTGCTTCCAAACCAAGTTTATGATGAGAAAAATGGAAAAATAAAAAATATTCAGCAGACGACACAAATTAATTCAGCATTGTAAGGGTTAAGTAAACTTATCAAAGAACATTTTTATAATACGAAGTTTAGTGAAACGTGACCCTGGGATATGAAAGACAAGCGTACTTGTGGACGTGACTGGTATGGGGCAATACGGCGTATGGTATATATGGCTGCTGACACATTACATAGCTCGTTTGTAAACGACAAGTGCCATATGGAACGCAAAATCCATTGAAGAGCTCTCTTAATCATTTGGAGCTAGGTCTAAATGTTTAACGCCAGCTCTAATTATTTAGAGTTACCATTAATTATTTGAGTTTATGTAGATTTGGCGTTCGTCTAGATACACTCAAATAATTAATGCTACCTCTAAATAATTAATGCTACCTCTAAATATTTAATGCCAGCTCTAATTATTTAGAGCTAGCAATAATCATTTGAGTTTATGTAGATTTGGCGTTCCATACGTTTGTATAATTCTTTTTTTATTAATTCGTTCCCATGAAATAACAATTCGTTCCCTCAATTTAACAATTCGTTCCCATGAATTAACAATTCGTTCCCTTAATTTAACAATTCGTTCCCACGAAATAACAATTCGTTCCCATGATATGACAATTCTTAATTCGAGGGAACAATTTGTTAAATTGAGGGAACGAATTGTTATTTCGTGGGATCGAATTGTCAATTCGAGGGAACGAATTGTTATTTCGTAGGAACGAATTGTCAATTCGAGAGAACGAATTGTTATTTCGTGGGAACGAATTATTAATTCGTGGGAACGAATTAATAAAAACAATCCATGTCCCCTGCGAGGCTCCGTATAACAGACTCCTGCAGTTGCAATGTAACATACAACAATTATCGTTCACGTTTCTGTTAATACCACCATTATCCAACCGCAAATTGCAAGTGTTGGTCTCGAATAAATGCCAAGGTGCATGATCACGTGGTTATAACAACAACAACAGTGGCTGAAAGTGTTGAAATCTTGAAAGTATTATTTGATATTTTCCTTAATATGAAACGGATTTTGATGAAATGTGGCGCAGCAAACGTGTCTTCATCAGCTGCATTTGGTGGTCCAGTGAGTTTGGCACAGACTTATGTCGTTTTTGCGGAGAATCGATTTCCGTGTCGGAGCTCCGACACGGAAATCGATTCTTCGCAAAAACGACAGATGTTTGGGCGAAATACAGAGACCACCAAATGCAAACAAGACGCGTTTTCATCAAAATCCGTTACGTAATAAGAACACTATAAAAGAATACGTACTTTGAATCAGATGGATTCTGGAAATTTCAGTACTTGTTGTTGTTAGTACCACGTGAACATACACCTTGAATGCTATATATTACGTAAATTAATTCATAAATTGACGAAAATTGCAGTGCTCATGCAGAATTGAATTTAATTCCGCACGAGCGCAGCAATTGTTATCAACGTGCGACGATAGTTCTGAAAGAGACAACAGTTTCAACCTTCGACAACAATATCAGTGGGTATCGCGCAAGGCTAACATGGAGCTAATTTCACAGCAATGTAGTAACCCTTTCACCCCTAAGAAACTGGAATGGATCTTGATATGTTAATTTTGCAACCAATCCAATTGTCGCAAAATGATTTTCAGACTAGTCCATTTATGAAAATGGGGTGTTTTTGTTGTCAAAAATATGAAAATTACTTGCAAAATGTGCATATCCTGATGAGACGGCTCGTCACGAACCGGCTCATCTGGATCTACACGGTTTGCCTATACCACTATATAATACAGGCATGTGGTGTTAACTTGTATTGTCACATTGTTATCAATGTATACCTAGGTCAGCCTGTACATCCCATCCACTCCGTCTCATGCTGATCGTGAATTGGTGGCGGCTATTGAGTATATACTAGTCCAACTTATAACCGGTCAACTCCATATTTTTGTAATATTTATTTCTCTGAGTAAGTATATGCCAACAGCATTTTGAAATAGTTAAAAACAAAGTATACTGCATTTATTGAATGTTTTTATTAGCACAAATGACTTCTGGACATAGTTTAGTTTTTGTAATTTAATTGGTAGTGGTCAAAACTAAAAGTCACATATTGGACGGTTTCCCTGTATACCATTTGGACGGGTCATCTCCATTATTTTCGCAAAATAGTGATGCATGGGCGCATGAAATGATGTGCATGTTTCTCAGTTCCATAATGGTGGTTCATATAAGGTCGATATGATATTCCAGCACATAAACATCGGTGGTGGAGACAAAATAGCATATACCAGAAGCATAGTTGTGCACCGCGTCGACAGAAAAAGACAACAAAGATTAGCAATGTGTCCACAACGACAAGCATGTCATGTTGTCACAACCAGGGCTCAGTTGCTCAAAGCCTCTGTTAACTTAACAGACTGTTAAATCCTTAACAATGTTAAGGATTTAACAGTCTGTTAAGCTAACAGAGGTTATGAGCAACCGGACCCAGGCGTCTGTGTGTTACGGAGATACATTTCAAAACTCACACAGAAAGGCATAATGGTAATGAAGTAGAAATACTATGCAACATTTATAGAGTACGAGACCCATTTATGCTTACGATGAGAAATACTCACAGACGCTTCTGGCCTCAATAGGACCGATATTTCTCATGGAACTGTTAAAAAAACATTCTTACAGAATTTACCAACATTCAACATCATTCCCTCTGCATCTATGCGAATTCTATAAGACAATGGCTGCCATGATACATGTAGATGGTTGGTGTGCATGATACTATAAAATTGTAAATTTTGTGATTTTCAGACCCCTAGCAAAGGAAATACAATTAAATGAACTATTTATGTAAGTCATCTGCAGGAATAAAAACGTCCATTCAATCCATTAAACATTAGTTTCAACTATTTAAACAAGTATTTCGAAAATAAACACTCACCAGAATAAATAATGCAATAACAGACTGGTGACCGGTTAGCATGTTGGACTACTGTCTGTTCCACATTTTGCTGCCGACGAACTGTTGGCTATTAAACACATTAAATTTAAAATATATTTAAATGTAAGTACTTTTTCATCAATAACGAAAAAGTCACCCTCCCCAATTTTTATAAGATATTGATTTTATTGCGAAAAAAAAATGGTTTTCCTATGGGAATTTAACATGGGGGAAAACGAGGTGGAGAGCTGGGAGGAGTAAAAAAAACGAAAAAATTTAGAAATTCAATCCGAAACCTGGTTAGATAGCTTGGAAATGATGTAACTAAGAAAATAAAAATTATATTTTGAAAATCGGTTCACAAATAAATAATTTTTTTAAAAAAATCAATGTTCAGCCCCCAAGTTAAATTCCCATAGGAAAATAGTTTTTTCGCAATAAAATCAACATTTGATGGAATTTCATCAATAGTTTTTTTTGGGAAGGGTGACTTTTTTGTTATTGATGAAAAAGTACGTACATTTAAATATTTAGATTTAATGTGTTTAATAGCCAAAAGTTCGTCGGCAGAAAAACGTGGAACAGACAGTAGTATAAAACATTCCTGATAGATGTAACGAAATTCGGGGTCCGCACCGAACTATGGGAGGAGTGTGCTATATGTTTCGAGGCGACACTAGTCACAGTAGCGTTTCTACGTTACAGCGTGCGAGACAACTGAAAGATTTCAGATACGGAAATCAAATGATTATTTTCATGCCGCCATTTCGGTTTTGGTCATAAATATGTAAGTTTTTATATTTATTTCTGAACTTACTGTATGTGTAATATGTTTAATAAGTTTATGACATGTTCCCTAGCAGAGAAGCTGGATAAATGTTATTGCAGAGTCTAGAAATCGAAAACAAACATTGTGTATGGGGTTTTACATGTAAATATAAAAAGAAATACTACTGTGATTCTAGCGAAGAAAATTGTATTACTGTGTTAGATGTTAGCATATATTTGATTTTATTTATCATAACACCAATTTTTCACGGCCTATGAAGCCAAAAGTTCGAGATTTTGATAAAATTAATTTATTGTTTGGTCTATAATTGTAGATAAGGAAACTGACAGGGTGTTACGGAAACTGACAACTATATCCATCGTAAAAATATGTTGAAATTTCCGTGTTAAGCCATAAAACGTGTTTTCCTGGTAAATTTACCACATGTTATATAGACCAATGGAGATATATTGTAGATATAGGGGCTCAGTGGGTTCGATATGTGTCTTGTCTATCAGGGTAACCCGCCAAATCTTAATATGTTTATGCCGCCATGACAATAGGTGAGTGGAAATACTTTTCTACACCTGTCCGTCTATGTGCCGTCCGCCACACCGTATGTACACATCGAGTCGTGTTTCTCTGTTACAATATGCTAGTGCCGTGGTTGAGGCATGTATGCATATAATGTACGGACATGTGTATACAGGACACAGACATACAATTGATTTCTCATAGACGTACAGTCACACGATCATGCCAGCCACAATTTATCCGCGCACAATCACATATACCTGCCTACATTTCTGTACTCGTCGTCCAAAGCCGTTCTAGAGGCATGCTAAACACGTGGTCATGCGCCTGGATCCGGTTATTTCCCAAAATATGGCGGCACCGTCTACTTTCACTTTTGGACGACTATTGAAATCTTGCCCCCACCATCCCATTATTTCTGGCCCCAAAAATAAACACAAGCATATGCACCATGTAAATATTATAAAAAAGAACATCTTTGGCACAGACATGCCGGGTAATCCAAAATATCTGTTAAAATGTGTTGACACACAGCTCCTTAGAAAAAATAATTAGCCACTGCGAAAGCTAATAGATGTAAAATATATTCCAATTGTGTTTGTGACGTTTGACGTTCTGTTGTGTGACGTCATCATGACGTCAAAATCGACATCATTTCGCGGAATTTTTAAAGTTATATTTCGTTTTCCTTGTAAAACTCAGATAGACAAGATGTTTAGTACTTAAAAAGCAACATCAAAACGAATCCTACAAAGAATATGTGGCATATGTTACTACTGGCAAACACAACAAAAGCGTTGGACGCACTATTTAACATTTTCGTAGGCACTACACACATTCTGTGTGGTCAAGGAAGACACAGGCAGTGGAGACTTCCTCAATTCCAGTAACGTCGGCCAACGTCAGCCGACGTCAGCCGACGTCACAACTCTCGTTTTTGCGAAATGTTAACTTATTTGAAATCGTTGTTGTTATAACATGTGTCATTCTATTGTGCTGACATTTTGCACAGCAAATTTTACATGTCTCAGCTACAATACGCCCTTTCATTAATGTAAAAATGTTAATTAATAAAAACAATTATACCAATGAAAGGTGTAACAGATATTTTGGATCACCCAGTACATTTGTTTTCACCAACATTTTATTTATAATAATAACAACCAATGCCGGCCGTCCTGAAAATTTACTCCTTCATGCCACCCTACCATAGACGGGTTCTATGATGTTCTACTATTAGTGGACTGGTTCCTACATGGCATAGTTACGTTGATCATCAGGTGAGGCAGTACCTGCAGCATATCGTTCTGTTCTGGAAATAGACAACGCATAGATCATAGTTGTGCTCTATTCATGTCAACATCATTTGAGACGTTCCGGATAAATACATGCATGTACATCCCTGCTGGCAGTACCATATCGTACCGGCATCGGGCCAATGTCAAATACAAAAGATCACAAGATCACATCAAAATAAGTAGTGGCGCTGGCGGGAATCTAACTCCTTTAGACGGATTTGAGGACCGAAGAAATGTCCACATAGTAAATAGAGAATAGTAGGTTAGTGCCGTGAATGGGAAAAAATATCTGGCAAGGCTCAGGAAACGGGATGGGCGAGGCTCTGCCCAGCACATCCCGTTTCTGTGCCGCGCCAGATATTTGTTCCCATTCACGGCACTAACCTACTATTCTATTTATCCCGTGAACACCTACAAATGGCTTTAAAATGCAAAAATAGTATTGGCTGGATATCAAAAATGTTTCACGGCACTATGTTTCACGGCACATACGCACTGTGTTGACGGGATAATTCTGGCTTCTGTTCAAAGAGATATTTTACGGAATCGGTCCTAAGTTCGTAAACCACCAGTTATCCCTGTATTTTTAAAGGAAATCAATCAGACGATTTCCGTATCCCCAGTTTCGCCAACAGTAACACCACTGTCAGTTTCCGTAACCTCAAAGAAATTATTGTTGTGCGAATATTGTCGTACTACTTGGTCATAGGCATTTCTTTCACATTAATTCATCACAAGTATGTAACATAGATTAGCCATAGTTGATTTTACAATAAGTAAAGCGATTCTAATTCATATTTTATGCAGTCGTTATAAATATTGTACAAATTAATAAATTGTTGAAACTACTTGGTTATTAGCAGCATTATTGGTCTGTAGTAGCGCTTGTGATAACTGTATTTATGAGTTATTATGAAATAGCAACATGACCATGACGAATCGCCGTATTATGTTGTGCTGTGTCCGGATTCAACGTCAACACCGTCAGCTTCCGTAACATTCTGCAACTTCCGTATCATTAATCATTTGACTTCCGTATCTGAAATCGTTCACTTGTCTCGCACGTTGTAACGTCATACAGTGCTAGTGAACACACGCTATATTCGACTCTTTTTGTGGCTGTCGGTTACATTTTGTTCGATTCTAACGAAACTATCTGGGACGAATAATTCTTTTTTTTATTAATTCGTTCCCACGAAATAACAATTCGTTCCCTCAATTTAACAATTCGTTCCCACAAATTAACAATTCGTTCCCTCAATTTAACAATTCGTTGTATCGTGGGAACGAATTATTAATTCGAGGGAACGAATTGTTAATTCGAGGGAACGAATTGTTATATCGTGGGAACGAATTGTTAATTCGAGGGAACGAATTGTTAAATTGAGAGAACGAATTGTTATATCGAGCGAACGAATAAATAAAAAGAATCCATGTCCCCTGCGGGGCTCCGTCGAATTACATCGCAAGTGTTACTAACGAGAAAAAAATGCAGTGTTACATATGTGGCCGCGAGTGACTGTAGAAATGACCTGTGTGACTACTAGTGCACATGACAAACAGCAATTTGAGCCTTAACCTAAAATTAGCGTCCACACAAAATGTTTTGATGGTTTTGATAACTTGGATGTCTACTAATTGAAAAACCGCAGGGTGCCACCTTGGCACCCTTGAGGAAATTGAGAAATCCAAGAAGGCCGCCATATATATAAAAAATCATAATCAATGTCGTATTTTGTTTGTTATCCAAGATAGATCAACCCCTTTGGTGTATATTATTAATTTTTTCAAGTGGAATGATACCTTGAAAGTATTGGGCACTTAATTACTTAATTGGTATTTCCATAATTGAAATTCAAGATGGCCGCCACATATATAAACAATTATAATCAATGTCGTATTGTGTTTGCTATTCGGATTAGACCAATCAATTTTGTATATATTATTCGTTAAATGACACACTGATAGCATAAACCACTTTATTGTTTTATCCAAAATGAAAATTCAAGATGGCCGCCAAAATATATGGAAAATTAATGAAAATCATGAATATAGTATATACGTATGTCTGTGGCGGGACAGCACCAAGAGTGTATACAATATCGGACCTATTATATATTCACGTGTCAATATTTAGTACAGCATATATCAATAGTTGTGTAGTACGTTTTTACCTAAGTTATCATTGCAAGATACCAAGCGCCCACCAATTGCTATTTACAACACACTCGGAATATAATATAAATATATACCTGTGGCGGAGACAATCTCCACAGCAGCAGGTTTATACACATTAGCGCAAATATGTTCGTCAGTGTATATTTATTATCACGACAATAATGATTCTCATGTAATGTGGTTGCTCATATACATCATGAGTGATGGGCGTTGTAAAAGGAATGGCTTCATTCATCCGCGAAATCTGGTTCTTCGGTCTCGTTGCATGTATCGTTGTCACAAAAATCTGCGGCATCTTTCGTCCATCGGTTTTGACAATGGCCTGTGCTGATACAGCTGCAGAAGATGGTACATGCTAACCGAGCTGTGTAACATCCACATCTGGCGATCGCGAATCATCTGCATGATAACTGCTGGGGCTGGTAGTTTATCTGAAGGCAGAGTCACTGCTAAAAGCATGTTTCAATGGTTGTCTTTGAACCAACCGCACTCTATGGCGACAAGGTTTGGGGGATCTGGCTCCAATGCAGCCTTCCAAATTGCAATTTATAGATGTGCTCGTTTGACGTTTTCTGCAAATGCTTCCGATGTTGGCGGCAGTGATCGCAAATCTGGAGTCTTGCGGATATTTCTCCTCGCTGTTTTTGCTGACCATATTTCGAAACGAATGTCAGACATGCTGCCTTTGATCTTGGATCCATAACAAGATGCAATGAATGTTGTGGCCTCTGAAATAACATCTTGTATATTCGCATGAGGATTGCCAAGGTTCACCAATGTACAGCAACCAGATAGTGCATGGGCTGCCAAGAGATGTTCTACTACTGCAGTGTGCTTGCTTGTTGTTGCGCCAATGTCAACAACAGCTCTCTGTGAGCTGGTGTCTTCCGTAAGAAGCGTGCATGTCAACTTCTACTGCTGGTAGTAGTGTAGTAATAGAATGAACACATATGTGTCATCACATACTACAGCTATACAGGACGCATATTGGGTAGCAGCGCTTACCATTTGCTGAGCAATTATTGTATCTGCCTCTTCATGACTTATCGTCATGTCAGTTCGGGTTATAACGACCCCATGATGAATCTCTGTTGGTGCGTTGCTAGAACATGTGACTATCAGTCGGTGTTCGAAACATTCATTGGTTGGTACAAGGTTTTTCGCATTTTCCTGGATCTGCTGGCATAGGATATCAATAAGCTGAACCTTGTTCTCTGTAGTGGTCAGGATCATATGTTGTCATGGCAGTGGTGTTGCTAATCTAAGTTTGTGTCCAGTATATGCCTTCCTAGATTCTCGAGACTTTCGTGTGTAACACTTGATGCTGTACTCATGGTAGCGATCAAAAACAAGAAAAACGTCAGCTTTCTGAAGTTTCCTATGAACATATGTACAGTATTGGTCTACAAATTCCTGCACGGTTCCAGTGGCTGGCCAGTGGATACACCAAAGAATCGCGCATCCATCAACAATGATGACATCCAGTTTCATCATTGTTCACGTTGAGTGCTCCACTTGGAGCTTCGTTTTTAATGTCGATTTTATTTTCATGATTCTCATATCACCACTGTCTTCGAACATTGATGTTGGGATTGGTGATAATTCACGATGAACACGCTTTTCAGGCCAATGTCACGAATAGTAATGATGCCCATTAACCTTCAATATATCAGTTGTGTATCAAAGACTTCACCAGATCCACATTTGATTGCTTTCTTCATGACACTCATAGTTACAACCTTGTTTGTCAGTGCTCCGTGAAAACCGTTCGACCAGCTCGCTTCGTAATTAGTCAACTGCTGTGTACCAATCTGAACCGAATCATCAACGTTTACTTTATCGGTGCCTATTTGTCCAGATACAAGGTTCATAATACCATCTGGATGGTCATCAGGTTTCATTGGATCCACACATGTCTCCAGCATATCCCTGATCTTCATTATGTCAATGGCATCTGATTATTTTCTTTCTTTCATTTCCTCCTTGTGCTTCATCACTGACTGTGTCCCAGTGGCATCTCTCATTTCAGCAACATCCTTGATGAGGCGACTGCACGTGTGTAGACTTAACGCCCACCTCTTCAGTGCCGACTGATTGAGCGTGATACCAACCAGTCCACCAGGTCCGTGTCCATATCGCATGAACGTCGTTTCGATAAACACATCCGACCATATGGCATTCCTTATTCCAGCTGTGTGGCGCATCACAAGCTCACCTTTCATAAATATGTTCAGTACTTCAGTTGGCAGACATTCCATCGATCGCAGATAGGATAGGCCATACGTTACGTAGTTGATATGCCCTGCCGCAAAGAAGTATGGCATCATTGCACTTACAGCTAATGGAGAGACCAGTAAATGGAGAGACCAGTCCCCTTCTACATCGTATTACTTGGTTTATATGAGCCACTGGTGAAAAAAAAGGATATCACATCGATAACCAGCGTAGCCCCAGATCTGTCTGCCTATCCGCAGTATGATCAGGGTCCATGTTGTTCGTCATTCAGCCACTGAAGTTCCATAAATTACATACCTTATACTGATTAAATAATGTGTGAGTGTGTACAAATTAATATATGCTTTATAAACAGCAAATAGCCACGGCCGATGCAGGGTGTTGAGGGAATATATTATAGGGCGCAAAGTCTAAAAATGAAGCGAAAAAATCACAGCGTTGTTTCGGAGTGATTGGTAATTTTAAGTACGCTATTGACAACTTTCCATGACTGAAAAGTAAATTAGATTAATTTATATAACGACCAGTTCTTTCCAAAGCATACATCTTTTTATTACCAGTTTTAATGATTTTTTTGACATTTTTTCTCTAAATTTGGCCAAAATCACAGGACTATACATCTATATCGGGTATATTACAATACAAAATCCGTCATTATGTGTGATTAAAATACTTAGTAATAGTAGTAATAAATGTGGTGGTGTATTTAAAACAAATTCATACACTGTTGTCATTGGAGAAACTCTCACTTGCACCCGATTATGACCGAAACATGTTTCGGCAACATTCATGGCGGCCATCTTGCATTTCTCAATTTCCTCAAGGGTGACAAGGTGGCACCCTTCGGATTCTGAATGACAATATATTGAACATTAGGAAACTGTAAACAAAATATCGTGTGGACGCTAATTTTGGGTCTAGCGAACTTCCTCCAGACTATACTGTCTGTTCCACGTTTTGCTGCCGACGAACTTTTGGCTATTAAACACATTAAATCTAAAAAGTACTTTTTCATCAATAACTAAAAAGTCACCCTCCCCAAAAAATTTCTTTTGATGAAATTCCATCAAATATTGATTTAATTGCGAAATTTAACGTGGGGAGTCAATTTCCAAAATTGTTCGTTTTTTGATCACGAAAAATTTTGGAAATTGACTCCGAAACCTGGCGAGATAGCTTGAAAATCATGTAATTAAGAAAACAAAAGTTAGATTTTGAAAATCTGTTGACAAATAAAAAAATATTTTTAAAAAAATCTATTTTTAGCCCCCATGTTAAATTCCCATAGGAAAATCGTTTTTTCGCAATAAGATCAATATTTACTTACTTTTAAATATTTTTTAGATTTAATGTGTTTAATGGCTAAAAGTTCGTCGGCAGAAAAAAAACGTGGAACAGATAGTAGCTCCGATTCTGCTATGACATAGTACACTCTTGTAGCCTGATAATTCTCAACGGAATGGTGAATCGTGCACACCCTAGTCAGACTGTAATGAGACATAGGTTTGTCTGGACTATTCCATTTATCGGAAATAGGTATTGTGTTTAGAAATAAGAAAATATCCGCAAAGTGTGCAGATCCTGATGAGACGGATCGTTACGAGCCGACTCATCTGGATCTACACTGTTTGCAAACAGTAGATAGAGGTATATAGTGTTAACATGGTTCGGTTGAAGAAATTGACCTACATGTGTGTGATGGCCATTGAGACGCTAATTTAAACAAATTTAACAATGCTTCGCCGTATTTTACCCCTGTGTGGGTATTTTATACCATGTGACCACCATTTTAATAACGACACCAACCATTTGAAAATTGACACAATGTATTTCATTTGAGAATCGGTAATGTATTTGTAAATCGACACGATGTATCCGGCAATCAAGCGTTAAGTTATACATATCATATATCGGGACATCAACACGATATCGGTAGCTCGATGCGATGCATGTGGGAACATACAAATCGGAGTGCCATCTTGTATGTGACGTAATAATTCCAGCACAAAAATATTTACACAAGTCCCTAACATTTGATTGGCCCGTAGCAAGTCTCTGTCCAAAATTTATATCCCAGTAAACTCCCACGCCGAACTACTTTCCGTAACCGTGAGGCGCAGTTAAAATAATTCTTAAGAAAACGGAAAATAAACACATTTTTTCGTCCAGTATTCCCGCGACTTTTCCAAGCTTATACCCCGATAAATTCCACAAAAAGGCCATTCATTCCTATAATATATCTCAGTCGGCAGTTCATTAGGGAGTGTTAGGATGCCAATTAAGGAATGATATAACACGATCCGACGGGCGGAAGGTAGTAGGTGGTTACAGTGACAGTGGAACTTGATTGGGCTGCATGGATTGGCATACCGGTACGTCTCATAATTATATTGGTTTCCCGCCATAAATGTGTCTGTAAGGGAAATTGGACTTACGTGTGGTTGTGAATTAGATCAGCATGTGCATCCACCCAGTCGGATCAAGATATGCATTGCTCGCCATTTCATCAACGGAACATCCACCATGCTTCGAACAAGCAATATATATCGTCATTATGCTACAGGAGTGTGCTATTTGATCAGGAGCTACACTGATCAAAAATCTTATAAGTCCCATTTCTTCCGTTCCAGCCACAATTATGCATAGCCAGTCTTGCTTCTGATCGGCTGGTACTCTCTTGCACATGTCTGATAAGGATCAACAGTGTTTGTTAGAACCACGGCGGGTATTTCACTGACTGAATGGCGAACAGTGTATGCCCTGATCAGGACGTGCAGTCTGATCCGGGTCTACGCTGGTCTCAGATGTAATAAACCCATGTATCCAGTCACAGCGACAAAAGTGATCAATTATATTAAAGTTCCGTTTTATTTCCGATGTTTCAAGTTCCGGTTTCTGTCACATGTGTCCCGACGAACTTACCGCCTTTAATGGACCTAAATCGGGATTTACATCGATTTTCTGACACCATCCACACAAGACTTGTCGCATTTCAATGCAATTTGTTAATAGTATGATGGCGTGTTAGGGCCATTTCGTCTCTTCGTCTCTGCGCCTTAGCTATCGTTTTACATGACGCGTAGAGAGGAAGAGTTAGCAAACCTCTGGTCGTTATTTAATACCTGCCCTGAATGCAAGATGACCGTCTCGGTCAGTAAAAGGGTACGTCATGGATGGTTTGCGACCTGTGATGTCACAGACCAGCCTGTGGCGATGGGCCTACATGCGGAATTAGACAGCCACGACAGGAACTGCCATACCATTCGAGTATATTGTGTTTCAATAAGTCTGCTCTTGTCCGTTGTTTCTATGCCACAGTTATATCACGGTTCTTCCGCATGTACGAGGAGATAATCCGCGAGCTTTAGCGAGTGGATTATCGATCGTACATGCGGACGAATGTGATCTAACTGTGTGATCACATCATGATGTCCATACATTACCCATGTGCTGTGTAAATGCAGGAAAAAAAACTCGAAGATGTGATAAAGGACAAGCACGTTTTCAGAGCGACATACATTGGGAATTGGACAGCTAAAGCAAACAGTGGGGTCAGTGTGTAAGGTTCCAACATGTCGTGTTCGTTTGTGTGTGCACTTACACGCTGACTCCACTGTAGGAGCGGTAATTAGACGAACAAATAATTCCAGTTAGATGTCGAAAACTCTGCCCGTACTGTCGATTTATGAAACAAACGCTGCCCAGTATTCACGAATTAGAATATAATAGAATATAATTGATTGACTTAAAGGGGCACATCAGGGTTTTTTTTAAAAATACTATCACAATTATAAAATCGTTAATTAAATATATATGACGATACTCGGACCGCTGGGTTGTTTCTATTTTATAGTATTTTTCAACAAAATCCTGTTATGCCACTTTAAACTCGTTCACGTTTCTCGTCATATTGTTATTTTCTATACCATGTCGTTCTACAGTGACAAATCCATTCTTTTTTTTACTTTGGTTGCCATATTAGATTTCAGGGGGCAGTTTCACTAAACTTCGTACGACTAAAATGTTCGTAACTGCAAAATTATGATTGCACATCAACACTGTTTTCTTGGATTTACATTTAATGAGCATAGGCTGCATATGCAGCCTATGCTCAATAAATGTAAATCCATCAATTGAAATTTATAGACGATCCTAAATTTGTGCTTACGAACATTTTAGTTGTAAGAAGTTTAGTGAAACGGGCCCCAGATTCGGTTTTGTTTGTATTTCAAGTGAAAACTGTATATACAGTCGAACCTCCCCGAACGGCCACCTCTCTACAACAACACCCTCTCTACAGCAGCCGCTTTGTTATATCCCAAATGGATATTGCTCTGTATATAACACTTAGACTGCTGAGCAAGAACATTGTCGTCTGCTGTTGCTTTTGCCTTCTTTCTCAATACAAACATGTTTTGACAGCATTTTTTAATCTAAAATGTTGCCAAAGCATGTTTTTGATGAGAATTATCGAAAAAGAAAATAAGAAGCGGACGCCAAAATTCAGCATTAAGCTCCCTACAACAGTCACCTCTCTACAACAGCCAGTTTTGCGTCTTCCCATGGGTGGCTGTTGTAGAGAGGTCGCACTGTAGCTGGTACACATGTGATATAACACACATCGACTCTATTGTTTGTCAGAGGTTGGTAAACAATTTGAACACCTCTGTAGACAAAAGAAAAGTTTGCATCTATATGCAAACCTGGGCACGAAAAAGTCGTAAAGTCGTGCCTCACGGCAAACCACAAACGTTGTGTGTCTATGGTCATCGTGTGTAGTGATAGCTTGACACAAGGAACACCGGCTAAAAAAAACGGTATTACGATGGATAGCGTAGCCCTGATCAGTCTGCGCATCCGCGCAGTTTGATCATTGCATGTGTTGGTCGCCATTCGATCAATATAATTTCCTATATTTCGTACATGTCACCAATGTAGCAGTTGTTGATGTTTTGTGATCAGCGGAATGATTGCATCAGGCCCGTACGCAGGGGGGGGAGGGGGGGGGGTGCGACGGGTGCGTACGCACCCCCCTAAATCCGCTATTTTTCAAACAGTAATCTCAACAAATCTTGAAATGCATTAATATACAGGTAATTTGCATGAAAATGTCACAATTTACCACCGTTGAAATCCGAATTTAAATGACATAAAATGCAGGAGAGTGCATTTCAGGCCATCTAGGTTTAACAAATTTCAGGGGGGTGCGTCAGGGGCGAGTCCCATGTAGTGGCGCGAGTACGCTAGGGGGTATCCCCCCCCCCCCCCCCCCCCTAGCGTACTCGCGCCACTACATAGGGGGGTACCCCCATAACGTACTCGCGCCACTACATGGGGCTCGCCCCTGACGCACCCCACTGACGCATCCCCAATAGAAAATCCTGCGTACGGGCCTGTGCATGTAGAACATAAAACGCTAAAGTGGATGGTGAATGATGATAAAGGTACACATATTCGCCTTACAAATGCTGCAAGGTCCTACTCAGTGCCAGTGACGCATATGTAATCACAAATCGTGTCAATGCCGTGGACAGATGTATAAACAAAAAGATATATACAGACGGGCGGCAGAAATGTCTAAATTATAATGTAAAACATTGTTGAAATACTTTAAATAAAAGCTTACCTGGTGAATCTCCCACACGTAGTCTAAAGTATATTTCTGTTTATATATAGTTTAGCACGTGAAAGACAATTGTCAACGACAAAAATAGGTATATAATTGAGGGGCGTTCAGTAAGTAACAGAAAAGTGTTATAAACCTACACCCACTCGTGAAGGTTCATATTTCATCAGGTCTCAAAAACAGTGCGATATATATATAGAGGATCTTACTTGCGTGATGATTTACTATGATATTTATTAACGAGTTTACTGATGTCATAAGAGGCTATGCTGAGTTTCTTTATAAATCAGTCAATGAGCTTTAATAAATATCATATTACATCAACATAAATGTTAGATTTGCTTTAGTGCAGGAGCACATCATCATACTAAGCATATACTGGTCACCTAGTGTGTTTGATTGTACCCGTCTGATTTGCACATTTATTACACTAGTGTATAATGATATTGAATATAAACTAGTGCCGGCCTTTTAGAACATACGAGTCGAACTTAAGCTATGCTTATTGATAACTTGTGATCAGTGCATTTATGCATTATAACAATAAAATGCATGTACACGTGGACTGGCATACAACTATGATATATTCTGCATTTGACTGAAAATAATTGTATTATCGTACAAAAGGGCATGTTTCATTGTTGAAAGACAACTGCATCAATTAAGTTTAATCACTTAACCAATGTGCATGATCACGTGGTTACAACAACAACAACGTCGACCACTCCAAAGTGAGTATTATTTGATATTTTCCTTAATATGCAACGGATTTTGATGAAATATGACGCAGCAAACGCGTCTTCATGAGCTGCATTTGGTGGTCTAGGGAGTTTGGTACAGACATATGTAGGTTTTGCGAAGAATCGATTTCCGTGTCAGAGACACGGAAATCGATTCGTCGCAAAAACGACAGAAGTTTGGGCGAAAGTAAAGAGACCACCAACTGCAGCTTAACAAGACGCGTTTGATGCGCCATATTACATCAAAATCCGTTATGTAATAAGGACACTATAAAAGAATACGTACTTTGAATCGGTACGTATTGTTGTTGTTAGTACCACGTGATCATACACCTTGTTAACTGTCAACAAAACTAGCGTTCGCAACGCTATTTATGATTTGGTATAATAGATATATTTTACCAAATACTGATCAAGTTCTTTTGAAGACGACTTATAAGCACGATTTGGTTAAGACAGTCCATGTAAATCTATCATTGAATTATTGTTTCCTAAATTAAACATGTTTCATCACTTTATGCACATACCTAAGACCACGTGTCTTTAAATTTGATTGTTATTTTAATTATGCTAATAGTGTTCATTCATTAAATTAATGTCATTTAATTTTATTGGGATCATGTATGTGTTGGTAAATTAATTATTGAACACCCCTCGTAAATGGCTTTAATAACTGACCATCCAATAATAGATATGTGCATTCATATGCTGCACGTGCATGTACATTTGTACGCACTGCACCAGGCGATGAGAGGCCCTTCAATTACAAATATATTCTATATGGCCGGGTGCTTATCACTACGTCGATGTTTTGACAGAGAACTGCTGAACGTAAACGTGGTAGGCTATGTATACACGTCTAAACCGGACACCCTGGGGACCCCATTGCGTTTCATTTATATGGCATTGATTGTAGTTTGTTCATGGTTGAAAATGCGTTAGTCCATGTACTGCGTACGTACGTACATGCATACGTACGTTAGTAACACCTTTCATTTTTCAAAAACTCATGAACCTCATCACCGATTTTGATAATATTTGGCCACAATGTGATCGTGCTTTGTTATGCATGCTACCCACATCCGACCGCCCAAGGTCAAGGTCACTGAGGATTTATGTTCACCTTGTTTGTAAGGCAATACTGTTAAAGTCCTTATTTCATTATCAAGGCTGCCAGTACCACCGCCCAAGGTCAATGTCACAGAGGACTTGTGTTTTTTATTATTATCAAGGCAGACAGCGAGGGCATAAGCTTCGTTTAACGCTGCCATTTATTGTTACAGTGGTACCTATCTAAGCTGGACACCCTGCGGACCTCCCAGGGTGACGGTTTTCGAGATGTTCCACTGTACTGTTTGCTTATTTGTTATCGGGAAACGAGCTTTGTATTGATCCAATACGTACTGACTGGTAACATACTACCGTATAAGGAGTCGACCTGATACGAATATCCGGGTTACAACGAATTGAAAAGTGGCGTTCTATTGGACGAACGACGTCACATGACGTTACAAAACGACGTCAGACTAATCACGTAACGTAAACAAGTCCGCGTTCTTTTCAACGAAAACTGTTTTAAATTTGATCATTGGCTAGCTTAAAACGTTACCGGATAAAAAAATCTAGTATAGTGTCTTTCGATATCAAGATAATGAGGCTCGGCTCGGAAACGGCCTAGTCTTGCCTGATAAACTGGTATTTCAAACTACACTAGCCTGGTATTCTCTGTGAATTAGTATGATTTATGCAATGCATATTATATAGCATATTGAGTGCTTGCTTCGTATACATATACGTTAGACATCAAACACAAATACTAATGAGAAATGTGTCAATGGGACATGTATAATCCCACTGGCAGCATGCGTACATGGATGCTATTGATCGGCTGACATAACTGTAGAGACAGTTCCGTTAATGTCAAAATCAAAATTTCCACTGAATACTAGCCAACGGCAGTCAGTAAGTAGATGTGTAAGTCAGTTACTGCCTTAATCGATGTGTTCATGTGTTTAAACAACCTACATGTGCCCATGAAACATGAACACCTCGATTAGGGCAGTAACTATTACATATCTAATAATCAACCGTTTTTATTCAAAAATGGCTGGAGGCGGCCATCTTGGATTCGAGATAAAACTCCTTAATATTGTCATTGATTATAGGAATGAATGGCCTTTTTGTGGAATTTATCGGGGTATAAACTTGGAAAAGTCGCGGGAATACTGGACGAAGGCCGGAAGGCCTCGTCCAGTATTCCCGCGACTTTTCCAAGTTTATATCCCCGATAAATTCCACATAAAGGCCATACATTCCTTATAATTCTAGCATTTGAAATAAATTCATCAAGAAAATGTGTTTATTTTGACAGACGGCAGCCATTTGTTTACATTGACAGCACTGACAGCGCACCTGTAGAAAGTAGTTCGGCGTGGGAGTTTTCTGGGATACAAATTTTGGACAGAGACTTGCTACGGGCCAATCAAATGTTAGGGAATTGTGTAAATATTTTTATTTTGGAATTATTGTTATATGACCCAAACGTAGATCTATATCCAATAGGATAGTCACATCATAACTTAAATGGAAATCCATTAACTATTTATATTGTCAGCGACTTCTTTTCAAAATCTTTAATTTAAGATAAAGGGTGTGTCTTTAGACGAAACCATTTATATATATTGGACTGCAATATATTATTGCTTCCATTCCCATTATCACTATTGACCGATGCGCCATAACTCTCGAGTGGCGTAGGCATATTTTTGTGGTGAGATGCAGCGAGTTCGGTAGGGGGAGGGGAGATCACCCTCCCCGGAAAGAAATACTGATTTCTGCATTCAATATCCTCAGAAAAAAAACAAGTTAAGTAAAAAATATTCACCAGACCAAATTTTAGATCGTACTTTCGCAACCCACGGCCACCTCCACTCCCTGGCTACGTGTGGACCGCAATAGCCAAGTGGTGTGCGCGTCGGAATGCGGATCCAACAGGCTGATCCAACGGTCGTGGGTTCGAGCCTCACCGGAGGCGTGCGTTGTGTCCTTGCGCAAGACACTTTATCCACACTGATTCAGTCCATCCAGCTGTAAATGGGTACCGGGAACTTCGATTGTATTTGAAATTGTATGTACATGTATATATGAAATAAAGAATAATCGACATCTCTAAGTCCCCAACAGGGGTTTGATATTAATGCAAGATAGACACGTCAATGCTTGCTCTGGTATATTACATTATGCATCTATCAGAAAGAAAACACTATCTATATTTGACCTACCACGACGAAAGTGGGTATATTAAATTTGAGATCAGTATAGCCCAATGTCAATCTGCACACAACCTGTCCATTTTTGTTGTTGTTATGGCGGGTCACCTTTTGCATACACGGTGTGTCATTTGTTACATGTATAGAGCTTTGATTAAGACGGGGCATGTCTGAGGCATAAATCAACAAGTGCAACAAACCCACATTTGTAACGTATATATCGTATTTCTGTCTGGTGATCGTGTACGGCGATTATGATGGATCGCTTGGCTGTCATTTTCACAAAAGCGAATTATACGAACCACCTCCCTCACAGACATTGGACAGGAATATTCAGATAATGGACACTATCTACATTAGCACCATAGGTGACTGGCAAATATAAGCATTCCAGTATCGTCGAGAATGTTTTAGTGTATGTTAGAAAGCGTATAATATAAGATACAGTGGGGTCAGCGTGTAAGTGCACACACGAACGAACACGACAGGTTGGAACCAACCTGTCGTGTTCGTTCGTGTGTGCACTTACACGCTGACCCCACTGTACGCTGTCCATAATTTTGCACCTAGCGTATGCAAATACATGTACTGTGAATTCCGTATTTATTTCAAGGCTGTACATCTCTCTTAAATTGCACCCAATAAAATAAGATGCTGAGGATTTATTCAATATTGCAATCATCCTGAAACAAACTTAATACATGACTTATTCTCTCGAAACATGTTGTTCATTGCTATAGAAAATTAGTACCTTCTCTCTGCTGTCCACTTTACCCATACAGTCCCACAGCTGTCCACTTTACCCATACAGTCCCACAGCTGTCCACTTTACCCATACAGTCCCACAGCTGTCCACTTTACCCATACAGTCCCACAGCTGTCCACTTTATTATTATGGCAATTTCACCTTCCTCGCTATTATACTGTTAAATTTAAATCCGCAAACTATTACTATAATTATGCATTTCTATTGCGTATACACCTATTACGTTTTAATATATATGTGCGTCAACAAGTAATTAACAAGCCAAAATCCGTTGACATAGTACGATTTGCATGAGTTATGTCCACTTTGCCACGCCAGTTGCTTTTTCAAACTTTGTCGAAGTGTTTGGGAAACTCGCTGGAAAGATCAGAAAAGGTTCAGAAGTCGATGATACTACACACTTTGGTGCATTCCGTGGGCTTTATTTTATCAAAATCGGTGAAATAATACGAAAGTTATGATAAATACAATAAATGCCCGAGTCGAGGTGAAAACACACGATTCCGCTGCCCACATACCCCCCAAGACGCGCACCTACACCCATCTTCATTCCCCTCTGTGTATTATTTACAGGCACATTGTGGTATGAGTGAGAAAAGCCTCTTTAAATCATTCCCAAAATATACTCCGATATTTAATATCAAGAAGGTACAGTAGGGTCAGCGTGTAAGTGCACACACGAACGAACACGACAGGTTGGAACCAACCTGTCGTGTTCGTTCGTGTGTGCACTTACACGCTGACCCCATTGTAGGACACTCGCCATCTTTTCAACCAACGGAAGTGGTACTAGTGTATATTGGGCCCGGCTCTCTAATTCAGTCATTGTAATGCGCACGAAGCCCGGCCTTCGTGCGCGTTACAATTATTGAATTAACGAGCCGGGCCCAAGGTACATAATCCACTGACTTCAGCACCAAAGTCAGTCGACTTGTGCATTTTCCTATTTGTGCAGTTAGCGTGTGACCATTTCGCGATCCTTTGTACACGGGAGGTAACTCGTATTGTCAGGCAACGATTTGTAGCCTACAGAGTTATTCCACATAGATGACAGGCAAAATGTGCGTTACAAACAACTGTAGAATTGGACTCCGGCTGAGAACAAATGAACCTTGCTTCCCAGGTGCCAACTACTTTCGCAGTTGCCGTTAAGAGGTGTGGGTCAATGTATGACAGCGGTTGGACGACAAGCAACACAATATAAACTCCCTAAATCACATTATCAAGGCGCATGATCACGTGGTTACAACAACAACAACGCCGCCCACTCCAAAGTAAGTATTATTTGATATTTTCCTTAATATGCAACGGATTTTGATGAAATATGGCGCAGCAAACGCGTCTTCATGAGCTGCATTTGGTGGTCTACGGAGTTTGGCACAGACTTATGTAGTTTTTTCGAAGAATCGATTTCCGTGTCGGAGACACGGAAATCGATTCGTCTCAAAAACGACAGAAGTTTGGGCGAAAATACAGAGACCACCAAATGCACCTTAACAAGACGCGTTCGATGCGCCATATTTCATTAAAACGTAATAAGGACACTATAAAAGAATACGTACTTTCAATCGGATGGCTTCTGAAAGTTTCAGTACTTGTTGTTGTTGTTAGTACCACGTGATCATACACCTTGATTATCAACTGGTGGGCCACATGCCAAAGTAAAGTCTGTGGAACCTCTTTAAGACGAACAACGGAGTAGTTCTGCAATTATATTTTTTATTAACACGCATTCGATCGTGGATTTATTCGAAATTAACCTAGATCTCTGAGTCCCTGGTTACCACCCTTGCCCAGACTATCAAACAGCGCCTCAATGCGACCCGGCGTGGGTCCAGCCTTACAACCAACCCAACGTGAGTGTATATCGCTAAGCGATCAATTTTACACTGCCAGCCAACCCAAACAGACGGCCTTATATATCAAATCCATTGTTCTCACCAGTGCAAACCAGTTTACACTGAGATGTGTTGTCAAAATAGTAGTACGCACCCTGTAATACCTGAGTTAACCCTTTGAACCCGAAAGCCCGCTATATCGGTGTATGCAAACAGTGCAGATCCAGATGAGCCGGCTCGTAACGAGCCGTCTCATCAGGATCTGCACTGTTTGAAAGTATTTTCATATTTTTGAGAACAACAAATACCCCCCTTTTTATAAATGGACTAGTCTGAAAATCATTTTGCGATGATTGAATTGGTTGCAAAATTAACATATCGCAGCCCATTCAGTTACTTAGGGTTGAAAGGGTTAAAACACGCCATATCGTTATACCAAGCACCGGTTGTGTCCATTCCATGTAAGTACAACTGCTGCTTCGACATTTGATCACGTCATTTCGTCCAGAAACAGCGTACTTTGCGCAATTTACAAAAACCGTAAAGTATGTCCCCATAATATGCTCTGACCATGGAGCCCGCCTGACATTAACCCTTCCTACGCTGTTGACGGAAATTGCCGTCTGCTGTTTTTCATGTTTGCTTTAATTCTTAACAAAAAACTGGTTTTGACAGCACATGAGAATCGTCTCCACTGGAGACGATTCTCATGTGCTGTCAAAACCAGGTTTTTGTCGAGAAATATTGAAAATAAAACATTTCCAGCAGACGACAACATTTAATTCAGTAAGGGTTAAATTCACCGAACTTTACTCAGGATTGAAATATTCAGGGCTCCAGATAAGGAATTAGTAATTGAGTATTTTTACTCCATCATATCTGAAGCAATTGGGTATTTCAATATTTTAATTGGGTAAAATCACACTACTATTTACGCATCAACAAACAGCAAGTATTGAATAGGCTGCTTCGAAATGAAAACATGTCTTGGCATTTCATTAGAATTGTCTCCTTGGAGACAATTCTAATGAAATACCAAGATGTGTTTTCATGGAAAATAAGAAATATATGCTATATTTGTGGTCAGTTTATTGTTTTCTGTAGCATGATAAAGGTACCACAAATTTGTTATTGCTTTTTGATACTAGCTACTTCTGATTTCAATTGGGTTTTTGGCAATTTTAATTGGGTATTTACGCAAATACGCAGCTTATCTGGAGCTCTGGAAATATTATACTATTATAAATTCCTCAAGCTCAATTGAGGGTGGCATGTGTGGCAAGTCAAATGCTCAATCTTTCTTCAATCCGGATTTGAAGTCTAGATGGAAACTATGTTTTCTGAAACCCTGTTTTGAGGTCTCTAACTAGTATTTGTGCTTCAAACTCGGGTATGCGGAACTATTGTGCAAGTGGCGAGTAACGACCAATCCAAATTGCGATCACACTTTTTTTGACAAACTAGCATTTGAAGCCAAGATAGTATCTACATATCATAATAGTACTATATTTTTTATCTCGAATGATAATATATTCCGTAGTAACACAGGTGAAAGACTCGGGCAGGGAACTCAGAAAATTAATCATCAAAATATCACTCTACCCACCGACGTTCACTAAATACACTAGCCCATGCACTCACGTTGCCTGATACATATTAGTATGTGCCATTCGAAGTGGATGGGTGTGGTAACGTTTTGAAAGAGTCGTTTCCTGAGTCCGAGATGCGAGTTTGACCTATGGGTGGTAACATAAATGAGCCTTCACATTTCGAGGTTCCTTTAGCCGAAACATTGGACAACATAGACATATCATATACTGAGCTTGTGCCTGGAGATCAGGATCTACACTGTTCGCCATTCCATCAATGAAGTACCCGTCATGCTTCTATGTAGGTGACACAAAGGTCCAATAGTGGTATAATTGTATTCATATTGTATTGCACCCAACACACACAAATCGGGGTACATGCGTGTATAATTACCACCCTGTCATCCGTCCGTCCGTCCTTCCGTCTGTCTGTCTGTCTTTCCGAAATCTTCGTTTCGAGTGTTCGGCTATGTACTGTCCCTGTTACCGCAATTTGTATTGTCTTGAAGCTGCACGTTTCATTCCATAGCCCACCCATGTGGCCCCTATGCTCAACGTCAAGGTCAAATTCCTTTGAAATTTGCGTTAAAGTGTTTAAGTACCAAATATATCCACAATAATTTACATCGTAGACCCTTGAATTAGAAATTTGCGTTAACTTTTTTTTTAATTTGGCCCATGTGCTCATGGTCATGTCATTGACTTAGCCATTTGAGTTAAAGTTAAGGATATAGAACATATGATTTAATGTAGTTAAGCACATGTAGAACAGGCAGGAGAACGAACTCCTATACATTATATTACACCAAACTGTAAGATATGTCAGTTTTCTTGACATGTTTGTTTGTTTGGGGTTTAACGGCCTATCAACAGCTAAAATCATTTAAGGCCGGGTCAATGGGTTTAGTACTAAATCCCATATATTACCTGTACAAGTACATGTACATGTTCAGGTACATGTACAAATGGGGGGGAAATCCCAAAATCAGAACTGAATATTTACAATAACAAAACTATATATTCAGCCCTGAAATCAGAATAATCCTGATCTGATGCCAGGTCCTCGCCATACCAGAATCACTTGGCCCCTCCCAAAAGCAGTAAGATCAGTAATAATCATACTACTTTTATAATGGGCAATAACCTAATTCAACTCCCAGGTAACAAACGAGCCAAAGATAAAAACGTATATGAGGGCCAAACCAGGCAAATCGTGATTCCTATAAGGAGGAACCCCTACCGTTAATTTACGCCGTCTCGTTCACCCGACCACCACCCACAGGTTTGTGCCTGTGCTTTTAACAACATGAACCACCACAATACATAGCCTCATACACAGAAGTTCGCCCAGTGTATCACTTTTACCTGTCAAACCACACAACACATACCATATATACCCACTACTGTACTCTGTCATTAGCCATCAACTCCAGTGACATGTCAGCTGTTACCTGAGTGTATTGTCCTTGTTGTCTACTCGCCTACTATGTGAGTAAATATGGCTTTACCTATGTGTAATGTGTACACTAACAATAGGCTGTGCATCACATTGAACAGTTTACACATCACAATTTGTTTTGAGATTGATGTGAGAAATGCTCAGATATCTTGTCTTTTGTATAGTTTGCTGGCATAACATGTATAGCACACCGTTGTCATATCTGTCTATGATGTATTGCACCAAATTTTATTTGGTTTGCTGTCATATTAGTTGATGTATGTTCGAACGAAGTGATGAAACTGTAAGATGGCTTGTACATACAAAGATGGCGGAAATGGCAACTCAATGCTCCATATAGTATACAGTAGCAATACTATACATATATCTTATATTCACATATCACATCACTCTTATGATGCAATTATCATTGAAGTGTATCAATCTATGACATACTACCTTAAATTTGAAGGGTGCATCCGTCAGTGTTATCGATTTCTTGTTTGTGTTTGTTGTCAGTGAGAATGTGTCTTTGCGCCCAACGTAGACCCGTATCAGTATGTGCATCCGCACAGCATGCATAGTGTAGCCGTGTTCACTTTCCAGTTATTGGTGAAACTACAGCTATGCTTCTAAAACAGCATACAATGGGCCGTTTCACTAAACTTCGTACGAAGCTTTTATAATATTCACTACACACACTAACATGGCTTAGTAATACTACCATGTTCAGCCTAAACAAATCAAAACAGATTGCCCCAAAATCGGCTACTACATGTTAGTGCGATCTTTCTTCTAGTTTTGCACTTACCATCTTCTTAGTCGTACGAACTTTACTGTAACTGGTCCCAGATTCTGGTCAGACTGGAATTGACATTGTCATTGTCATTGACAGTCGTCACACAATGATTTTCAGACTAGTCCATTTATGAAAAGGGGTATTTCTGTTCTTCAAAATATGACAATTACCTGCAAAAGTGCAGATCCTGATGAGTCGGCTCGTCACGAGCCGGCTCATCTGGATCTACAATGTTTGCAAACACCGCTATTATATAGAGGGTGGTAGTGTTGAAAGCTTAAAGGGGCATATCAGGATGTTTTGCCGGGGCGTCGGAACGGGTTCGGCAGATCCGGCGACTGCCGGACCAATAATTTTGACCAAAATATTATTTGTTATTGAAATATTTAGAATTAATATACATGCATATATATGTATATATAAAAGGGCCAGGAATGTAATTGTTATATAAACATGAACTATGCATTTCTCATACTGTTGACTCCAACATAAATTTTCTGTTTTGTTTTTCGTGTCGGCTAAAACTCGTTTGTAATATTTTATCAGCCGATGCACAAATCTTAAAAATATTTCTCTGCAAGTTTTCTCACTTCTCACCAAAAGTGTATGTTGTCACCACTCAGTTGAACCGTCTCGACGAGACGGTTCAACTGAGTGGTAACAACATACACTTTGTATGTTTGGTGGGTGGGATCCCCGACCTTCGCTGGACCAATCTTATGATGCTTCCGACGCTCCGGTTTTGCAAAAAAAATACTTTGAACAATGAAAACGTGTTTTCATCATGACCTTGTGTAAAGTGGTTTAATTGAACATAATTCCAGCACAAAAATATTTACACAATTCCCTAACATTTGATTGGCCCGTAGCAAGTCTCTGTCCAAAATTTATATCCCAGTAAACTGCAACGCCGAACTACTTTCCGTAACCGTGAGGCGCAGTTAAAATAATTCTTAAGAAAACGGAAAATAAACACATTTTCTTGATGAATTTATTTCAAATGCTGGAATTATTAGGAATGAATGGCCTTTTTGTGGAATTTATCGGGGATATAAACTTGGAAAAGTCGCGGGAATACTGGACGAGGCCTTAAAAAATTACAATTTTCGAAAAAAAATCAAAAAATTTCGAAAATTGTAATTTTTTATCGCTTCGTCCAGTATTCCCGCGACTTTTCCAAGTTTATACCCCGATAAATTCCACAAAAAGGCCATTCATTCCTATAATATATGACGATAATAGGACTGCTATGTTGTTTCTATTTTCACAAGTATAGGTACATAAATATCGGATTTCCTATCTCGCTGGGTTCAACAAGATAGGAAATCTGATACGTATGTACCGATATCGGTGAACATTGAAACAACCCAGCAGTCCTAGTATCGTGATATATCTTCAAGTAAACCACTTTACACAGGGCCGTGATGAAAACACGTTTTTATTTTGTATACTATTTTTTTCAAAAAATCCCGATATGCCCGTTTTAAGTCGTTGGCGAAGGATACATGGGTATACTGTCGGAAGTTCTACATTAGTGGCAACTCTAGCGTCACATAAATGGAATTAAGTACCAATTAAGACTGTATGTAATTACTTGTTCTCTATTTTAATAATTATTAAATACATGCATACATATATTGAAAATGGTAGCGTGTACAACACATGGCTGTTACCATGGCGATGAGAGTAAATATTTAACACAGACATCTATCACACTTATATATTACATTTTAACAGAAAACGATATAAATTAGACGTCCTTAATCCTTTGAACCCGAAATCCCGCTATAGCGGTTTATGCAAAAAGTGCAGATCAAGATGAGCCGGCTCGTAACGAGCCGTCTCATCAGGATCTGCACTTTTTGAAAGTAATTTTAATATTTCTTGGAACAAAAATACCCCCTTTTCATAAATGGACGAATCTGAAAATCATTTTGTGACCATTGGATTGGTCAGAACATTAGCATATCACAGTCAATTCCAGTTCCTTAGGGTTGAAAGGGTTAATATGCATTTACGTGAATGTGGAAGGAGCAACAGCATTTTTGACTTTCATAGGAGACATGGGGCTTGTGTGATCTGTGACCAGTGTAGCTCCTGTAGCCGATTTCATCAAAATTGCTAAGTATACTTTTCTAGTAAAGTATACTTTGAGGGAGAAATTTTCAATTTTAGGATAAATTTATTAATTTTTATTATACTGAATTTATTACATTATCACAGCCATTTTGGCTGTGATAATGTAATAAATTCAGTATAATAATTCTGAATACTTGTAATCATCAAATAAATTCCGTCGTTAGTTCTATATGAAATAATGCATTTCAGGAAAAATAAATGATTACTCCCTTAAAGTATACTTTGCTAGAAATGTTGGTGAAATCGGCTACAGGTCAAATATCACAGTCCTGTAGCCTGATAACGATATATATATTCTCCTTAGAACATGACGAGTATACCGATGATGGAATGGAGAACATTATATATCCCGATCACAATGTGCTGATGTACATGCTGACCTGGATCTGCACTGGTTGAAAATCATATATGCCCCATTTCTCCACTAATAGCCACATTTGTGGCTGCGACTGGGGAAATGAGATTCACGACATTTGAGACCGATGTAGTGCCAGAGTTATGGAACGCCAAGTCTGCATAAACTCAAATAATTAATGCTAGCTCTAAATAAATAATTAGAGCCAGCATTAAATATTTAGAGCTAGCTCCAAATCATTTGAAGAGCTCTCTAAATTATTTGGAGCTAGCTCTGAATATTTAATGCTAGCTCTACTTATTTAGAGCTTTCAATAATTATTTGAGTGTATGTAGATTTGGCGTTCCATACAGATTCGCGCTATCTGATCAGGTTCTACACCGTTCGCCATTCAGTTAGTGAAACATCCGCCATGCTTCTAATCAACAGTGTAGCTCCTTGTCCAACTGGGGGCCATTTCACTAAACTTCCTATGACTAAAATGTTCGTAAGTGCAACATTACGATAGTCTGTAAATTTCACATTAACAATGATTTCTTGCAGCCTATGCTCAATAAATGTAAAGCCATACATTGAAATTTATAGACTATTCTAAATATGCACTTACGAACATTTTAGTCGTACGAAGTTTAGTGAAACGGGCCCCTGGTGCTATGCTATGACATCACATATGGCGTAAGACCCATTTCTCCAAGCACGGCCACATTTGACTAAAAGCTATTATGTATACTCGTGGACCACCAGTGACTAACACTTGGCCCGGGTGATAAAATGGTTAATATTTCCTAATTATTTGGCCTTTAGAGGCGATCTCTGTTTTCATGGAGTTTTCTTATTTCTCTGACTTTCTCCTGGCTTCTAAGCATAATGAGGAATATGTTTAACAATTTGACCATCCCTGCCACGCTTTATTCACTTTGTGGTCAAAAACCGTTCTAATGTCGTGGACACCTGGAAAACTGCACCAGAATAGTTTTTAACTTTGGTAACCTATTTATAAACGTATCACGACATCAAAAACACTTACAAAGGCATGGCGTATGTAACAGTAGTCCAAGTAGATAGATGGCCGTGGCCGCATTTCGCGCCCGCCGAAGCTTTGATAGTATACCGAAAACTTTAACCCGGACAGACGCAGGTAAGTCCGTACGCCAATGTGCCGACTATATCGCGCTGGCCGCAAGCGGGCGCGACAATAAATTAATCGACGAATCTTTAGTTTAAGCCAGACAGTTTGCTGGTAGATCATGATTAACTTCTGTATATAAGTATGCCTAAGAAATACATGTATGTTCATGTATTTTACACCATTTTCACGCATATTTACAAATTTTACAAAAATAACACAAAAGCAGAACAAACTGTCGTCGTCGCTGACCATTCCTCTTTAGTTTGGTGGTTAGATGTGATGCAGTTCGATTTTTCTGTCGAAGGAACAAGTTGATCTATATTGTAATTGGTATACGAGACACGCCACATAAAGTTTTACCTAAGAACATGTGCGATTTGTCATTAAATATATTTACAGAAACTGTGATATTTTCTGTAAATGACGTCGAAAGATGACGAAAGTTTCATAGCAAATGCGGAATACTATTCCGAATTTGCTATGAAAATGTTGTCAGCATTCGACGTCATATACGGTAAATATCGTAAATTTGGTAAATATTTTTCATGAGATATCGCACATGTTTTTAGGTACAAACTCACATTACGTGTCTCATATAGACTAAGTGTAGCAATAATACTAGAGTACATAGAAAGGTAGGTTCTACAACAACCAAATGAAAATACATTATTTAGTGACGTTTGTGGCCAGCGTAGACTCAGTCTAGCATGCGTATCCGCGCAGTTTGATCAGTACCTATAATGTTCATTGCACTGAAATAGCCCCGACTGCCACATTTAGAGACATGCTAACATTAAAAATGATAACACGTGCATTCAATATTATTTTTAGAGCTTCAGAAGTCTCTCCATATTGAGGAACTAACATCCAGTTGAAGAAATGAACATTCAAATGCTAGCAATTATGAGTGTAATAAGTTATAAATTCAATTCCCCCTTTTAGTTGGTCGCCCGACGCGAACGTTACTGGTCTACCTGTCCCCATCATATGCTACGCATGCGCACCCAGTGATGGCGTTACCCATGCCGTAATAACTACCATCTGCATTAGTTTCCATTTATCGGGCGTCCGGCACTGGACTGGCATCTCTAATTCCATGAGAACTACCAGCCCCATCTGTTGGCGCGGTTCCCTCCCCTAATTCCTCTATCCGCGACTTTTTCAGAGTAGTAAATATGTCCCGGAATAACGCTTTATACGGCGGGTTTTCAATATCGTCTCCAGGTTTATGAAGCTTCAGCGTTGTCTGAACGCTTTTATGTGCAAGTCTTTTCTGCCAGTCTTCTTCAAATTTGTCTTCATCCTCAAACAATAAACTACTCGGTCGCCTCCCTTTCTGTAACAGCAGCTCGTATTTCTTGAACAGTGCTTGATACTGAGCTTCGATTTCATTCAGTATTGAAATTCCCGCTGTATCCGGGTCTTCCGGGCTATCTATTGAAGTCATCGTTTCCTTAGTGTCCATCGCAACTTGGTCCAGCGATTCCCGACTTCCATAAACACTACCGCCACTTTCCATTTTAACGATTCTGCCTTCACTGTTAAACTTTGGCTCGTCATCTTCGAGTTCTCCTTCAAGACCGTCAGATCTTTTAAGAGCAGAAAGAGTTTTACCGCAATTTGAACACAATTTACCGGATTCTGACTTAATCTTTTGAATATCATCGTGGAGTTTCTTATATTTGAACAGATCGTCTTCCAGAATTTTTAATTTAACTTCTAATGATGTATTTTCCTCCCACAGCAAAGCAACTTCAGTTTCAAAGTCTTCCTTTTTCCTTTTATCAAACAGGTTCTGTGCTTTTAAGTTTTTCACTAGTTCCTGTAAGTTTCGTATTTCTATTTCGTACGGGTTCAGTGGCAAGTTAGAATTTTTAAACAATTCATTGTATGTCCAATTGCCAATGTTCCCATAGAGGAGTTCCTTATTGTGTCGATTGTCTGGCAGGTTGGCCAAACTTCTGGCGCGTCTTGTGTCTTTGTTCTGTTGTTTCTCCATCTTCCTCCGCTCCCTTTCCGCCGCTTTCAAATCTTCAACCCTCTTGGACAGCTCCTCGTTCTTCTCTTCCAGCGTCTGAACGGTGTCCGTTAATCTGTGTGGTAGATACATGTAGCTGTAATTAGAGACATTTGGCCTACGGTGTTTGTGACCAGTGTTTTTTCTGATCAAATAGCACACTCCTGTAGCATAATAACGATTTATAGTGCGTGTTAGAAGAATAATGGGCGTTGCCACTTTAATTATAAAAACATTTAATTACAAGTTCTGAATGCCAGAGCAGCATATGCTAACTCTTGAGAGATTATTGTCGTATTTTCTATTCTCATTATCCCTCCTTAAACGGTGAGAAATGGAAAAAGTATATTTTATAACGATATAAGAGTGAAAACATGTACTACGAGTGCTTCTCGAAATACATTTGCAGAATATTGTTCACCATTCATACAACCAATGCCAGATATTCATGTGTAACAAAGGTTATCCTGCATAAACTCTGTCACACATGAATATCTGACTTCGATTGTTCCATACCGTCCAATCTTCTGACTGTCCGCATTGCAGTCAATCTGGTATTTCTGGTTGCTCTTCTCGAGCTAAATTAGTAATATACTGCTTATCATGCATACACACATTGCCGTGCATTAATGCGTGAAATTATTGTCCATACCGTTCACTCTTCTGCTTGTCCGCCTTGCAGTCTATCTGGTATTTCTGGTTACTCTTCTCGAGCTCTTGCATTGCCTTGTCTATCTCCTCATAGATGTGGTTCTTCGCCTCGGTCGTCTCTCGCTGGGTCTCCAACTGGCGACTCAGGTACTGTAAGGTACATATGTACGAGTGAATAACGCATAACAGGTACACGTGTATGGCAAAATGGTTACACATTGACACAAGGGTTACAAATTGATGAAAGGGTTACAAATTGACAAAATGGTTACAAATCCAACTGACGGCTCAGGTACCGGTATTGAAAGGCACAGGTGAGTAAAGCATGGCAGGTACGTCCACAGTGAAATGGTAACAAATTGACAAAATGGTCACAATTGACAGCATGATTACAAATTGACAAAAGGATTTACAAACTGACAAGCTAGTTACAACTTGACAACCTTGTTAAAAATCCAACTGGCGGCTCATGTACTGTAAAACACATGTGCATAACGCATAGCAGGTATGGAACAATAGCGTTCCGCTATTATGTATGGAAACCAACAGAAAGTCAGAAAAAGAACAATTTCCATGAAAACCAAAAACCGCCACTAAATGCATAATATTTGCTGAATTTATATAGCACGATAATTATATTGTAACCGCAAAATGTGTTTTGTAACTTCTTTCTAGTCGTGTACACGACTAGAAAGAAGTTACAAAACACATTTTCCACTAGACATTTTAAAATGCGTAGTTGTTTAAGATGTTTATGTGCGATCGCACATAAACATCATAAACAAGATCGCACATAAACATCATAAACAAGATCGCACATAAACATCATAAACAAGATCGCACATAAACATCATAAACAACTACGCATTTTACAATGTCTAGTGGAAATGTCACACCTTGCAAATTACGTCGTTATTGTGCGTTTTATAAAACGTTGCCGTAGTTTATGTGATAAGAAATTTCTGTCTAACTTTCTTGTACGATAATACTACTGTAATTATGAAATGTGCATTTTATCTTCTTTCTATTAATGTAAATTGCATGGTGGTTGCCCATAAACTTAATAAAATATTACATTCTTCAAAATGTCTAGTGAAAATTTCACATCTTGCGAATTACGTCACTATTTTACATTCTTTCAAGCGTAAACGAAGCTTGTCGGGTATGGAATATATGCCAGCATTTGTTATAAAATAATAAATATTGTAAATACAAATGTGCATTCTTTCTAGTAGAGTACTTTTTGTGGCGGTCGCACATAAACATAATAAAAAAATAGGCACTTTAAAATGTCTAGTGAAAATGTCACACGCCGCAAATTACGTCGCTATTGTACATTTTTAAAAAGTTTCTGCAGATTGTGTAGTAAAAAGGATATGCCTAAATTTGTTGTACGATAGTGATATTGCAATTACGAAATGTGATTTTTTCTTCTTTCTATTGGTGTGCCTTTTGTAGCGGTCGCATATGAACATAACAGAAAAATACCAACTTTTAAATATCTAGCACAATCCCTGACCATGAGCATGTGCATAGATAGACCTGCTGCATTCAAATGTATTATTTATATTATCATGTATGATTACACCCACATGGTGCTCGCATTGTATTTACTAATGGTTATGATACAGACAGCCATTGTATTATGTACATAATTGTATGTTTGCGCTAGAAACGTCAGTCACTGCAAAATACGACGCTGACGTTTATACGTCGATTTTAGCGGGATTGACGGCGTTTTGACGTTATCAAAAGTATCACCAACAACGTACACGACGTCATAGTGAAAGCGGTTTTTCCTTTTCATGGAAATATTTTTTTTCTCTCAATGTCTGCAGTTTGCTAAACATAATTAGGGAAATTAATAGCAATTCTACCATCTCTGCTACGCGTCATTCACCTGGGGCCCGTTTCACTAAACTTCGTACGACTAAAATGTTCGTAAGTGCAAAGTTAGGATCGTCTGGAATTATTAATTGATGAATTCATGGTTTTGATACTTATTTTGTATTATGCTATGTAAACCGAACACATAGAAAAATAAGTTTGTTTGATTTTGATGGCTTTCATAGTAGTTTATATAGACTGCTAATGACTCTTCATGTTAGCAATTAACAGAATCATGTCTCGGCGCGCTCATATACCTGAATTACAGTGGAGCATCTCTAAACTAGACACACTGGGAACCTCCCAGGGTGTCCGGTTTAGAGAGGTTCCACTGTATATATGGCACATACCGCATGCTTGAAACCAGGAAGGTTGGTTAGTTGAGGCTTATCTGTGCCTGATTTCGAGTTGGAATTTGGAGAACGGATACTCTGTACCCGTGTTTGGTTTCACCACAGGTGTCATCACACTTCCTACCAGCACAGGGGCCGTTTCACTAAACTTCGTACGACTAAACTATTCGTAAGTGCAAAGGTATGATAGTCTGTAAATTTCACATTAACACTGTTTTCTTGTAAACAATTATTGGATTTACATGTATTGAGTATATGCTGCATATCAGGCACAGCTAAGCCTCAACCAATCAACCTTCCTGGTCTCAAGCATGCCGCTGGAGTATGTGCTCCAAATGTTTTATAAGAACGAACCCAGGGGGCCGTTTCACTAAACTTCGTACGACTAAAATGTTCGTAAGTGCAAAATTATGATAGTCTGTAAATTTCACATTAACAATGTTTTCTTGTAAATAATTAATGGATTTACATTTATTGAGCATAGGCTGCATATGCAGCCTATGCTCAATAAATGTAAATCCATCAATTGAAATTTACAGACGATCTTAAATTTGCACTTACGAACATTTTAGTCGTAAGAAGTTTAGTGAAACGGCCCCTGGTTAGCATGTTTACGTGTACACCACATGGGCTGTGATCTCACAAAGCCGAAGGTATTCTCTTTACAAATTATATACAGTGGAACCTCTCTAAATCGGACACCCTGTGAGGTCCCCAGGGTGTCCGGTTTAGAGATGCTCCACTGTAATTCAGGTATATGAGCGCACCGAGACATGATTCTGTTAATTGCTAACATGAAGAGTAACTAGCAGTATATATAAACTACAGTGAAAGCCATCAAAATCAAACAAACTTAATTGTTTAGGTGTTCAGTTTAGGAAGGTTTCACTGTACAATAGCATAATACACAATAAGTATCAAAACCATGGATGGACGCGAGAATAAGGTGAGTGAGAATACTTCGCCCTAGTTTTTTACCTACATACATACTTATATGCGTGGATGTCTGAGAACAGCCGCCATTTTCAAATGTCATGGAACATAACAAAGCCGAGCTTAATCCAGATATGGCCCCTGGATATAAATCTTTCTCAGGCATTGTCAATGTTTTACTAAATTCAGGTAGTTCCATTGGCCATCACAAAGCACAGTTCGGTCTTGACGAATCACATTTCCCGATTTACAGGATGCAAATGGAGAAATTTAGGGTCGAAACCATGCCGTTTGATTGGCCGAGACTCAGCAGAGCTCAGCCTCGACCAATCAAACTTCCAAATTCGAGCACGACACTGGAATATATGCTTAGAGAGTTATAATCACCGGCCCTGGTGACCGAGTTGCCACGGGGCGAATTGCTCCTCATGATAGAACATTCGGATTACTTTTGCCCGAAAGTGCAACGTGTAAGGCATTCGGAACACCTCGCAACCGTACCTCCACTTCCAGTTGTCGGTCCGAGTCGAGTTGTTGTGCGTGCAACAGCTGACCCTCCAACTCGCGGTTCCGGTCCAATAGCGCCTTACCCAGCTCGGCCGCCAGCTGCAGATCTGCAATGAAACGTGGATTATTTCGTAGTGTATCTTTAATGATTTAAATGTATTTTTTGTAATCTGTGTTTCACGTATACGGTTGCCTGCGTTAGATTTGTAATTTGCCTTTTAAAGTTGGGTTAATGTGTAATGTGCGTTTCAGTAGTTATTTTGGCAAAGTGTTTTTCATATTAGTTATTTCAGATTTGGCTATATTTGCAATTTCAGATTTGGCTATATAAATTATGAAATGTGTCGTTTATATTTGATATTTCAGACTTGGCTATCTTTGCAATGTGTCGTTTACTTTTGATATTTCGAACTTGGCTATATTTGCAATGTGTCGTTTACGTTTGATATTTCAGACTTGGCTATCTTTGCAATGTGTCGTTTGCATTTGATATTTTAGACTTGGCTATCTTTGCAATGTGTCGTTTACTTTTGATATTTCAGACTTGGCTATCTTTGCAATGTGTCATTTATATTTGATATTGCATACTTGGTAATCTGCAATGTGTCGTTTACTTTTTGATATTTCATACTTGGCTATCTTTGCAATGTGTCGTTTACTTTTGATATTTCAGACTTGGCTATCTTTGCAATGTGTCGTTTAGTTTTGATATTTCAGACTTGGCTATCTTTGCAATGTGTCGTTTAGTTTTGATATTTCAGACTTGGCTATATTTGCAATGTGTCGTTTACGTTTGTTATTTCAGATTTGGCTATCTTTGCAATTTCAGATTTGGCTATATAAATTATGAAATGTGTCGTTTATATTTGATATTTCAGACTTGGCTATCTTTGCAATGTGTCGTTTACTTTTGATATTTCAGACTTGGCTATATTTGCAATGTGTCGTTTACGTTTGATATTTCAGACTTGGCTATCTTTGCAATGTGTCGTTTGCATTTGATATTTTAGACTTGGCTATCTTTGCAATGTGTCGTTTACTTTTGATATTTCAGACTTGGCTATCTTTGCAATGTGTCATTTATATTTGATATTGCATACTTGGTATATTTGCAATGTGTCGTTTACTTTTTGATATTTCATACTTGGCTATCTTTGCAATGTGTCGTTTACTTTTGATATTTCAGACTTGGCTATCTTTGCAATGTGTCGTTTAGTTTTGATATTTCAGACTTGGCTATCTTTGCAATGTGTCGTTTAGTTTTGATATTTCAGACTTGACTATATTTGCAATGTGTCGTTTACGCTTGATATTTCAGACTTGGCTATCTTTGCAATGTGTCGTTTTCTATTTATATTTCAAACTTGGCTATCTTTGCAATGTGTCGTTTACATTTGATATTTTAGAGTTGGCTATCTTTGCAATGTGTCGTTTACGTTTGATATTTCAGACTTGGCTATCTTTGCAATGTGTCGTTTGCATTTGATATTTTAGACTTGGCTATCTTTGCAATGTGTCGTTTAGTTTTGATATTTCAGACTTGGCTATATTTGCAATGTGTCATTTACGTTTGATATTTCAGACTTGGCTATCTTTGCAATTTGTCGTTTTCATTTTATATTGCATACTTGGCTATCTTTGCAATGTGTCGTTCATATTTGATATTTCAGACTGGCTATCTTTGCTATGTGTCGTTTACATGTGATATTTCAGATTTGGCTATGTTTGCAATGTGTATTTTATATCGTTAAAGTTATATCATTGAATTTCTCCCGTCGTCGTAATGTATAGGACTCCACGACAAAATGGGCGTATTAAGCTTGCGACAAGTGTAGCTTCAGATCAACTAGTTGCGGAAACGAAACTCTGCATAACACTCCCGTACCGTCCGGACGGACGGTACGGGAGTGTTATGCAGAGTTACGCTTCCACAACCACAGATCAATGTATGCATCTTCTAAATCAAATTGAGGAAACAATTATATCAGCTATATACTACTGTCTGTTCCACGTTTTCCTGCCGACGAACTTTTGACTAGTAAACACATTAAATCTAAAAATTATTTAAATGTAAGTACTTTTTCACCAATAACAAAAAAGTCACCGTCCCCAAATGTTTGTGTTTGATGAAATGTTATCAACTATTGATTTAACAGCGAAAAAAAAACGCTTTTCCTGGGAATTTAACATGGGGAAAAGGAGGTGCAAGAGGTAGGGGAGGACTCAAAAAACGAAAATATTTGGAAGTGGACTCCGAAACCTGGCTAGATAGCTTGGACATGATGTAACTAAGAAAACAACTGTTAGATTTTGAAAATCGGTCCACAAATGAATAATTAATTTGTTTTAAATCTAGTTTTAGCCCTCATGTTAAATTCCCATAGGAAAATAGTTTTTTCGCAATACAATCTATATCCGACGGAATTTCACCAGATAAAAAAATATGGGGAGGGTGACATTTGTATTATTGATGAAAAAGTACTTACATTTAACTATTATTTGGATTTAATGTGTTTAATGGCCAAAAGTTCGTCGGCAACAAAACGTAGAACAGACAGTAGTTACGGAAACTAACCTCTACAAAACACTCCCGTACCGTCGTAACGGACGGTCGGCACGGGAGTGTTTTGCAGTTTCCGTCACTAGTTGTTCAGAGTTTCCACGCTTCCACAACTACAGATAAATTTCCACATCCTCTATAAATTAAATTGAGGAAACATTATATCAGATATGTACTAGGCTGTATGCGTTCGTTCACTGTAGCCGATCAGGATCTGCACTGGACACTGACTCAGTGATCCCAGTTTGGTCGTGGCGTCACTAAGTTATATGTAGTATGTTCGATATTTGACGTGGACAGCTGGTTAATCTTAGTACATTAAATATAATATTGGGTTGTTCGGCCAGCTCTAGAAATATCTTCATCATTGCATGTGTGATTGTGACAACATTGGCGCCATCCGACTCGCGGCGATATATCGAGTCACGGGAACGCAGCGTTATCAGGTAACGCGCTCTGCATTGACCGAATACATACTGACTGGTAACACACTGTCGTATCCTGCATTGACCGAATAAAGACTGACTGGTAACATACTGTCGTGTCCTGCATTGACCGAATACAGACTGACTGGTAACATTTTGTCGTATCCTGCATTGACCGAATACAGACTGACCGGTAACATACAATTGACCGAATACAGACTGACTGGTAACATACTGTCGTATCCTGCATTGACCGAATACAGACTGGCTGGTAACATACTGTCGTATCCTGCATTGACCGAATACAGACTGGCTGGTAACATACTGTCGTATCCTGCATTGACCGAATACATACTGACTGATAACACACTGTCGTATCCTGCATTGACCGGATACAGACTGACTGGTAACATATTGTCGTATCCTGTATTGACCGAATACAGACTAACTGGTAACATACTGTCGTATCCTGCATTGAATAGACATGCACGGGCATATCAAGATATTTTGAAAAAATAATATACAAAATAAAAACGTGTTTTCATCATGGCCTTATTGGATTTACATTTATTGAGCATAGGCTGCATATGCAGCCTATGTTCAATAAATGTAAATCCATCAACTGTGTAACGTGGTTTAATTGAAGATACCGTATATGACGATACAGGACTGCTGGGCTGTTTCAATTTTCACCGATATCGGTGCATAAGCATCAGAATGTCTATCTTGTTGAACGAGATAGGAAATATGTATGTACCTACATGTATATCGGGGAAAATAGAAACAAGCCAGCGATCCTAGTATCGTCATATATCTTCAATTAAACCACTTTACACAGGGACATGATGAAAACACGTTTTTATTTTTATACCATTTTTCAAAAAAAATCCTGATATGTGGTCATTCTAGCTCCTGATCTGCAGCTGTTGTATATCACTGACTAAATGGCGTCCAGTGCAGACCCTAATCAGACTGCGAGGATGTTCAGGCTGATCCGAGTCTACACTGGTCACACCAATAAACATGGCCCCATTTCTTTAATCACCGCCACAAGCCTGTGTATTGTACCAATATTTATTTCGAAATCACCAATACTTCCAGCACAAAAATATTTACACAATTCCCTAACATTTGATTGGCCCGTAGCAAGTCTGTCCAAAATATATATCCCAGTAAACTCCCACGCCGAACTACTTTCTACAGGTGCGCTATCAGTGCTGTCAATGTAAACAAATGGCTGCTGTCTGTCAAAATAAACACATTTTCTTGATGAATTTATTTCAAATGCTGGAATTATAAGGAATGAATGGCCTTTTTGTGGAATTTATCGGGGATATAAACTTGGAAAAGTCGTGGGAATACTGGACGAGGCCTTCCGGCCTTCGTCCAGTATTCCCGCGACTTTTCCAAGTTTATACTCCGATAAATTCCACAAAAAGGCCATTCATGCCTATTATATTGTTCAGAAATCACGTCGAAATTGGAAAAATATTTTAGACATATCAGAACATTTTTAGACATTTGTGGCTGCGACTGGAGAAATGGAGCTTACGGCTTTTGCGACCAGTGTAGATCCAGATCAGCCTGTGTATTTTCACAGTCTGATCAGGATCTGCACTGTTCACCATTCCATCAATGAAACACCGGTTATGCATCTAACTACCAGTATATATCGTTTTCGGCTACAGAAGTGTGCTATTTTATCAAGATCTGCACTGGCCACAAATCGCATAAGCCCCATTTCTCCAGTCACTGACACATATGAGCTCATTCAAAATTCACCACCGGCAGCGTATACCTATGCCATATGGTCGGTTTGCCAAGAGCAGCCCTCCATTTTAATGCAGCTAGTGCCAACAAACAAATGTTTTCCTACTTAATAAGCTGTGTGTAAGGTATCTATGAAAAGCTGCCTATCGCACGCAGTTGCCATTGTTGCATGTATTTCTGCATATAGTCAGACAGTTCATTTAATGTTCGAATGTATATACATTTTATGTTCCATACTTGTCCACTTTTGTCGTCTTTCGACATCAGTTAATGATCATTCCGACGTGGGCAGTAGCAACAGATACTGTTAAGTATGGTTTCCATAAATAATCAGAAACCGCATTATATCATTTATCGTTATTATTTGATATGCAGGTTGCAGGAACGTGCGCGTGCGGCTTATTTGATTTGGTTCATTTGAATAAACAAGAACATATGTGCCACCTGACAAACAGTGACTATATGGAGACATGATGTTTGCGACCAGTGTAGCTATAATGTTGCAACCGTGTGACGGTGTGTATACTGTCAGATCCGAAGCAGGCCAGAAATGATTGGGTGATATGTTTGCGGACGGCAGTGGGGCATCTTGGAATGAAAGGTTGCCTGGATGTTGAATGGATTATTCCGTCCTTCCAAGACGCGCGGAGACTGGATCCGTCAAATTACAGTATCATCGAAATAAGCACCATTCTATCCAGTCTAGTCCTTCCACCCATGTACAGTGGGGTCAGCGTGTAAGTGCACACACGAACGAACACGACAGGTTGGTTCGCTACCCACCCAAAGTGTATGTTGTTACCACTCAGTTGAACCGTCTCGCCGAGACGGTTCAACTGAGTGGTAACAACATACACTTTTGATGCGAAATGAGAAAAAATGCAGAAAAATATTTACATTTTTTTTATACATGAATTACAGTGGGGTCAGCGTGTAAGTGCACACACGAACGAACACGACAGGTTGGAACCAATATGTCGTGTTCGTTCGTGTGTGCACTTACACGCTGACCCCTCTGTAGGTAATCAGTACAGTTTCACCGTATGTTCATGTGCTTATTCAATAAATAGAGAACGTAACATTGGTATTGATTTAATATGACATTTATTACACTCGTTAACTGAATTCATAAAAAAACTCGGCGTAGCCTAGTTTCTTATGAAATCAGTAAACTTGTTTAGCAAATGTTATAATACATCGTCACTCATGTAAGATCATTGATGTAACACACGTGTCCGGCATCTTGGCAATGTTACTACGAGCGAAATAACGTTAACAATACGTATATGTCCAAGTCATGACATACATGTATATCATTTGTTTTCATGTATCCTTGACATACACGTACAGTGGGGTCAGCGTGTAAGTGCACACACGAACGAACGCGACAGGTTGGTTCCAACCTGTCGCGTTCGTTCGTGTGTGCACTGACACGCTGACCCCATTGTATGGCTGTTTATCAGTGTATGTGACAAGTACATACTGTGATGATATATGACAATGGTGCGTGTATAGTACATCGAATGGACTGACCCATTACATGTACAATGTAGGTCTACATCCGGAATACGCTTTATGTGTATGCACATTGGAAACAGTTGTGCGTTTTTTGGTATTTATATATTTGTATATTTCCTAATAATGGTAAATGATTAATTTGAACAGTTCGCTGCTTGAAAGAGTATATAGTGACAAGATATACTTCCAGATGAAACGTATGACAATTATTTATTCTGCTCCATCAATGAAATAGTGTATCCGCGGATTGAAAATCGTTAAAATGTGTGACTCCGTCGACTTAATGTGATTGTACTGATAACTTTTTGCGGTCAGTATAGCGCCCAGTAAGTATTGCGGTGGGGCTGGGACGGGAGCGGTAAATGTCACCTTTAAAATAGCAACAACGGCAGTATGACGTTTTGTCTAGCGCCATTGTTCTAGTAATGGTAAAATGCCATACGGAGAACGTATCGGCGGCGCATTATATTAAAACCCAATGCATTAAACCACACTTTGGAGTCAACAATGTCTGGCTCCCTGCAGCATGCCTTGTACAGCAATGTAATGGTCCTCGGCTGAGAAAATCGACATTAGGCCAATACGATGTGCGCGACTAACATATCCCCAGATCAGCCTGCGCAGTCTGATCTGGAGATATGTTAGTCGCCATTATATCAATCAAACATTGGTGTATATGCCACTATGTACTAGAAACTGCTTAAATCAATATGTGATTGTTAAGCGTGCATGATGATGGTGTGATCTGCGCTGGTAATACATAATTAAAAATGTCATCATGATATATGTACATTGTATATGTAATTCGGTTACACATGTGTTGTGGCTTTTGTCAACTTTTCATGTATTTATCCGTGCAACCATACGAGACCAAACATGTCAGTTTCTATATTTACAAAATTAAAAACATTTTTCCTAAATGACCTCGAAAGTTGACGAAATGTTTAGAGCATATGCGGAATTGAATCCCGCATTTGCTATGAACATTTCATCAACTTTCGACGCTATTAAACAGAAAATATAACAGTTTTCATGAAAAATCGCACATCTTGTCAGGTACAAAATCGCATGGCTTGTCTGATATGTAAACGGATACTGTCAGACCTCATTTGAGCAAACAGTGTATATACTGGTCATCTTTATCCAAGTCTAGACTGGTTGTCGATGCAATATTGGATCGATATCCAGTTTTGAAGCTAGCATGTCCTACACCAGAATGACACGCTGCCACGGAGATCGATGGACCCTGCGTGTGAATCAATGCCATGGTATTAACAGAGGATGACTCATCCAGTCGTCAACAATTCCGGCACCACCAGTGACAGTCGAACAATATTACGGTGCCAGGTCGAAGAATCGTTTTGCAGAGTTACGTACGGGAGTTTTGCAGAGTTACGGCCCGCAACTAATGTCGTACTACTGGCATTAGTATAGGCTTTGAACCAGCAACCAGTCAAAGACGTGATATTCATTGCGAGTGAATAGTACTTAGTTCTCGCAACTGCGAGCCTCTGTTAGACAGTTGAGTTGTTGAGCCGACAGCTAGTTAAATAAATGGCACAAATTGCCTACCTGCCAGATGCATAGCATAAAGGAAGGATTGGAATGGAAGTATGCTGTTCAAAGATTGTAGTATCTTATACGTCAATATTGTCAGTATAAACGATACGATAATAGATAAGCAAATACCATGTTGGTTAATTTGTTCACTGACCAAGGCAAACCTTTGCTTTCATGTCCATGTAATATACATACGTGTATACGAGTTTCGTCTATAGCATCAGTTTCCTGCGAATTCATTGCAGTTACGTTGCGTTTGCACTATGTGTCTATGCCCTTCAAGTGGAGTGGGCATCCTGCCACCTCAACGCTGTGAATTTTGTTTTTATTAGCTCTTCTTTTAAAGTCATTTGTTGTTATTGTTGTTGTTTTTAAACTCATGTACGTTGCCTCAAAGTTGGTACCTACACATATGGACATCAAAATATACGTGAAATGGGATTGAAACACACTGTCGAAAACAATTAATGAAAAGTCATGCAGAGCATGATGTTATTAGCCGATCAAATCAGGGTTCAATATATGTCCACATTTTAGTAGTTACGGAATCTCAGGGAAAAGTGAGAGAAGTGTTGATTTCCTCCCCAACCAAATTCTCCCAGTTATATTTAGCTATCATTAATATCTGATCATAGCAATACTTATGGTAGTCAAATGTAAATAATATTATTCCAGTTGAAAGAATTAACCTTTGAATATAGGTGAAGGCGCTTAGCATTACACAAATATGTAACAAGTCAACCGAAATCTCATAAATACCCGATTGTTGGCGGCTATCTTGAAAATATGATAATTATATACTGAATATTAGTGTAGTTTATGTAAATTCTTTAATATATCCATCAGAAATGTTGTTTAACAACTTACACCAATTTCCAAGTTAAGGACCATGACCTATTGGCTCATATTTTGGCAATTTTCGACTTCCGTCAAGCATAAAGTTCAATGACCTTGAAATGACCTTTAACTTGGCACCCGGATTTTTTGGAAACCTTATACATTCAAGTTTATAAAAACACCGGTTGCCATAAATTAACACGAGGTGCCGGAATCTTATATATATATATACCATCAATTGCCCCTGGACTAGAAGGCAAACCGCCTAACTTGAGTGTTTATTTATAGCCAAATTGCAAACCGCCTAACCTTCGTTTATTTATAGCCAAATTGTGTTATTTCGCTATATTTAAAGTTTTCAACAGCGATAATGGCCAAAAATGAAAAATTATCCGGGTGATGTAATTTGGAAGTGATACAACAAATTTCGCGTTTGTAGATTAATATAGGATAAAATGGTGGTTACAAACTTTTTCACAAACAAATGGATAACCAATATATAGCCGATCTATAAATAGATCGGCTAATAATAATCTCGCAGACTGGTTAGCCAGCAAGTACGATAACGCGTCCCGTACCACGGCGCTTGCGTTGTTCGATCGGTGACTGTGTGTGCCATAATATCCGGCCTGCTTAAACACTTGGCAAACATTGGCCACTAAATGTATATTTCCTTGTCTAACAATGAACGGTGGACGTTGGACTTACTTAATAATTGGGTGTATAATGATGCATCAACAAGTGATGTGGTACATGTATGCCTACCATTTCGGTGAGCCATTGATTGAAACCAAGACCAGACTGTATAGTACATTTGTTAACACAGACGCTCACGAAACTCACAGATCTGGTGCCATAGATTCATAGGTGCTGCACTCCGCGCAAAATGTTTCACGTCGAAATAGTCGCCGGATTCCTGACGAACTCCCATTCAGCTACATGCAGAAGATACTGCATAAACACTTTTTCGTCTAGTAGCCGGCGCAAGAACTTGCGCCGGTTACTAGACGAAAATGCGTTTATGTGCTAGCTCTATGTAGAGCTGAGTTGTATCTCGTCGGGAAGCGGTGCATTTTTCGACGTGAAACACGTTACGCCGGCGCGGAGTACAGCACCAGTGATATTTGGTTCGAGCTTACGGTTATCACACGCGGCATGTTGCAAGTACTGGTTCACATTATGTTGAATTTACAAACGTTGAGCACTTAATGCGATAACTTTAAGCCCATACATATGTTCCGCATTTTGCTGTATGAAATCAATGAGAATATGAAATCATAATTAAAGACAGCCTCTGGTATTACCTCCATTATCGCATCGCCGTTTTCTCCGATATTAATTTCATTCAAATGTGACATTTTCCGTAAAAAAAACAACGAAAGTTTACACAAAATTCAGAGCCCATTTTGGAATAGAATTCCCAGTGTAGACATAGACCATGCAGCCGTTGTGAGTAACTGGTGCGAATTCATCGGAGTCCGCAATTTTCGTCGTTTATTTTAGAGACAAACCCAGAATGCCACTAACGAACACAGTACATGTATATCCTTAACAGGCTGTAATAGTGGACTATCAGATCAAGAGCTACACTGTCCGCAAATACAATAAGCCCCATTGATCCAGTCACATTTACAGACAAAAACATGAATTACAGCATATCATGTACCGTATGCAATTAGCCCGGTCTTGCATTATCTCCGTTATCGAAACCTTTTCGCCGATAGGCTGGTTTCGTAAACATGTAATATGTTCCGTAAATGCAATCGAAAGTTGACATGTCAGAGCTCATGCGGAATTTGCTCTGAAATTTATGTCAACTTTCGACGTCATTTGCTAAAAATATTGAGGATTTTCAAAACCAAAATAAAATAGGCTGTGCGATAATGGAGGAAATTTGAGAGCCATGCATCGGTGCTGTTTATATTGTATTCGTGACAGATGGCAGACACTCGGAAACGGAATATATTACAGACGGACAACTCAATGATAACATATCGAGATATTCGATTATACAGTGTAGTGCCAGAACGCCACAATCAAGTTTGGAAATCGATCAAGTAGCTATTGTGTCGTAATGATCTAAGTGAATGAAATTGTTTAATTATATATTGGCTAGTTAATGAGATGTTCTGTGCGTTCCGGGGCAGATAAATCATTCATAGAACACCCACAATTAATTATCACCGGTCTGACACAGTGACCTCATGTATGTGATGGCAGTGTGTATATCGTGGCACAAACTGGCATTAATTTGTTTATTTGTTGCTGTGACTGGAAACATTTGGCGTATGTGATTTGTGACCAGTGTAGTGTAGTGCAAAGTTGCAAACTTATGATAGTCTGTAAATTGCACATTAACAATGTTTTCTTGTAAACAAGAATTGGATTTACATTTATTGAGCATAGGCTGCATATGCAGCCTATGCTCAATGAATGTAAATCCACAGATTGAAATTTCCAGGCGATCCTAAATTTGCATTTACGAACATTTTAGTCGTACGAAGTTTAGTGAAACGGCCCCCAGTTGCCTGATAACGATTTGTATTGCTTGTTAGAAGCATGTCGATATGTGTCGATGCACAGGCTGACCTGAATCTACACTGGTCCCAAAACAATTTCTCCAGTCACCGACACATTTGAGTCTCATCAATATACATTTCACATAGTATTTCCATACACAAAACTATCATCTATGTGCAATGTCATTTATCATTTATATTCTGGGAGAATCTAGCTTCATGTTTTCAAAGTTTCGCGTAATATGAACGAGCATAGGTACCACAATACAATCGGTATCTTTGTCCAGTAACACGAGTTAACATAGAAATAACAGAGGACATTTGTTGTAATGAAATCGGGCATAACAGTAAGGCCATCCATAATTATATCTCCGTTTCCTGTAACCCGACCGACCCGCTAAAAACGGTGCGACCCGATTTGTTTTATTGCAATTTCGTTTACAAATCTTTTTATTATTTTTTTTTACAATTTTTTTTTTAATTTAGTGCTACAGTGGGTTAAAAGGGTCAATATAATATCTGGCCCTAAATGGCCTACATGTTCCTACAACAACACATACAGCAATTGACATACTTTTATTGCAAGACTTGCAATATTAAAATATTGTACCTTTTTAATATTAATATTTTTTAAATTCAATATGTCATGCGACAGAAAAAAAAATTGCCTACCGACCAACCCACTTCTAAAATTCTGGGTCGGGTTAAAGGAAACAAACAATTTTTTAAGGACGGCCTATCTACCCTGAGCGTTATTTGTAGTCCGCGTGTGATGGTGGTGTGTAGTAAACACTATGTCATTGTGCATGTTCATTTGTCAAATAACGAGACGGAACACGTATCAAATTATACGTATTTAGAAGACAGGTTAATGTTTCGCTGATACACACATGATACACGTGTCTGACCTGTGGTGACACGAGATATTTCATTTGCCAGCAGGCATGTACATATTTCGCACATTTCTAGTCCGTGAATCTGTACAAATCATTATTAACATTTCAATTATACTTAATATTTCATAAATAAAACCATATAGCCAATAGCGTACAATGGTGCAGCTTGCGTGCCCATTTACAGAGAAAAACCAACAAATTAATAATTGACTCACTAAATTGACAAATTATCAATTTAAGATCGAGGTCGGTATTTGGCTTGTACCGAGATGACGTGGACAATTACTACTTGGGTCGCTGCTGAGAAAAAATACCTTACGCCGTTGGCGACCAGCGTAGCCCCAGATCCGGGCAGTCTGGGGCCCGTTTCACTAAACTTCGTACGACTAAAATGTTCGTAAGTGCAAAATTAGGATCGTCTGGAAATTTCAACTGATGATTTACATTTATTGAGCATAGGCTGCATTTACATTTATTGAGCATAGGCTGCATATACAGCCTATGCTCAATAAATGTAAATCCAATAATTGTTTACAAGAAAACGTTGTTAATGTGAAAATTACAGACTATCATAAGTTTGCACTTACGAACAGTTTAGTCTACGAAGTTTAGTGAAACGGCCCCCTGGTATGGAGCTACGTTGCCCGCCACCTAGTCACTGAAGTAAATATAGTAATACAGTGCAACCTCTCTAAACCGGACACAAATAAAACACATGTGATGTTATTTTGATGAGTTTCTTGGTCATTTATCTCAGGTGATAATGTATGTTCGTGATCGCATAGCACACAGCTATGGCCCAGAATGATCAAATGCCTGATTTACAGTGAAACCTCTCAGCAGTGTCCGGTTTAGAGATGTTAACTGTGTAACCTTGCGAAAGCATGCGTGTATGCTTGGCGAACTTAACCCTTACAATGCTGAATTAATTTGTGTCGTCTGCTGAATATTTTTTATTTTCCATTTTTCTCATGAAAAACTGGGTTTGGCAGCACTTTAGAATCATTTCCTATGGAAATGATTCTAAAATGCTGCCATTTCCTATGGAAATGATTCTAAAATGCTGCCAAACCATGTGTTTACTGAGAGAAAAGACAAAATATTAATTAACAGCAGACGACTATTTTCGGTTCCCGCATTCTAAGGGTTAAACAGGTGTTATTATCAGAGATAGATGACAATGACATCAGTAAAATTAAGGACATAGAGACTACCTACGTGTCCGGTTTATGGAGGTTCTACTCTATAGTAATAGCATAGTTTGCCCTGACTGAGTGGAAGTACAAGAGATGCTATACTGAGCAAAACTAGAAACGTCCCTCCATGTTTAAGGAAAGATTCATCAAAAACCAAAAGGGTTACTTTTAAAAATCAAAATGGAAAAACAAGTTCATTCATTTCTGTATCAAAGCCAATAAATTGCATTTGGATATCTTGTTAAATATTCGAGAGATAACCGGCCAAGGGCGGTAGGGGTCAAAATCAAAAATCACAAAAACTCAGAAATGTGTTACTTAATGTTTAGAGATGGAATTTCAATAAGTAATGTGGCAAATTCAGTAAATCTCGTTAGTACCGAGTGTGGCCACCATTTGCATGAATGCATGCAATGATCCTACGCCGCATCGACGTGACGTAACGCAATACCAGTGCGTTGGGCAAATTCCTCCATTCCCGTTGTAACGCCCGTGTAAGATCGCGAACATTGTCAATCTGATGATTAGCTCGTGCTTTGCGGCCCAGCTCATCCCATATGTGCTCAATGGGATTGAGATCCGGGGAGACCGCGGGCCATGGCATGACGTCGACGTTGTTTTGCTGTAAGTATTGAGTGGTGACCCTGGCTACGTGAGGGCGGGCATTGTCGTGCATCAATGTCACACCAGGACCATGCTGACGGATAAATGGTAAGGCATGTGCATTTAGCACATCTGCAACATAACGTTGTGCATTGATGTTGCCCTGTACAACAACCAAATCTGTCTTCCGGTTTCCCATGATCCCACCCCAGACCATTACGCTCCCTCCCCCAAACCTGTTCTTCTCAACAATGCAACAATCGGTGAATCTTTCATTTTTACGCCTGTATACCCGTAATCTTCCGTCAGCATGACTAACTGTGAACCGAGATTCATCGGTGAACAAAACTCGGTTCCAGTCAGCCCTTCTCCAGTTCAGATGGCGTCGCGCCCATAACAGTCTGGCAGCACGGTGACGTTTGGGTCATTATCTGACCAGTGTACGGGCGGCGTGCCCGGATTGGTTGGGCGTTACGACGTAACCGGTTGCGAATGGTCTGCCCTGAGACACCGTATCGCCTAGCAGTGACTGTGGCTGCCAATCGACGTTGACGTAAGTGCGTCAACGTAATGTAACGATCGGCTCTAGCCGTCGTTACACGAGGCCTACCAGGTCGCTGCCGGTCGTGAACAGCCCCAGTCTGCTGGTACCGGGCTGCAAGCAAGACGATCAATCGTCTTCCGACAGCAACCAAACCGAGGCGCGACCGCCTTGGCGGCCATCCCACCCGCAAGCATCCCAATTGCCTGATTTCGCTCGTTTTCGGAAAGCCGTGGCATATCGAAAACAGTGAAAAATTAAAAAAGTTTTTTAATTTTCTGAATAGCCCCTATCGCATGAATGGTACGACATGAACTGAATCACCTTATCGATGACAAGTATAGCGTGCACGTGCAAAAAGTGGAAATCAACGTTCCGGTCACTGGCCGCTATGTAAACCGTGTGTATCGGCTAAACTCTACACGATCGTATTCTGAACATCGCCACGGTTTAAAATACATGTACTTTGAACATGTGGTACATACATAGACAGAGCTACACCGGCTATAAAACAGGGACGTTTCTAGTTTTGTTGAGTATATATTGAATCGCTGCGAATCCCGTAAGGTACTTTTTCTCAGTCGGCGGCCGATTTCAGATCGCCTAGAGTTGGCATGCACTCAAGCCATCAATTGGGATCGTCCTGGGACGAGAATGAAAACCATACTTTCGCTTTAGCCTTTCGCTTTGAAGTACGGGTGGAACCTCTCTAAACAGTGGAACCTCTCTAAACCGGACACCATGGGAGGTCCCTAGGGTGTCCGGTTTAGAGTGGTTCCACTGTAATTTTACACTCCATTAACAAGTTTTATCATTTTCAATCAATCACAGACACAAACATGAAATGAATTACAGTGAAACCCATCTAAATTAAGCACAATAGGGTCACACAGGAGTCCGGGTTAGAGAGGTTCCACTGTACACGTATTTAACATACTTTTCTAGGCCAAGAAATAGTGTCTGGATAGAGCTCGGTCAGAATGCATGTGCGGTGCAATCTGACATGGGCCGTGTGAAACGAGAGCATACATTGTTCAGATATAGTGTCTCATTTATATTTGACATTTGAAACGCATATATTATTACTATATGATTATTGCGTTCGTTTCAAACTGCAGACTCTGCAGTTCAAAACGACGGCAATAAACATGTAGTAATAATATATGCGTTACAAATGTCAAATATAAATAAATAACTACCGACCCTCCCAGGGTGTCCGGTTTAGAGAGGTTACACTGTATCGTCATTTCTATACGTGTACCTGGCTCCATAGACATTATCCAGCGTCAAAAGCGGCAAGTGAAACAAACAGTCTATTAAACTGTCATTGAAATGCCGAATATGTGTCTTAGATACTTGTAAGTCCGATAAGGAGAGAGTATATCACAATTTACACCATAAAGTAAGATATACCGTCGTACAGATATGTATTTCAAAACGAAAGTATATGTATTACAGATACTGTAGTGTTAACTAAATGATACCTATATAATAGTGGCGAGTTAACATATTGTGTAAGAATCTTAGATTAGATAATATATGATCCGTCACGAGAAAGGCGGCTCAGTTAGTAAACTATTACATCCTGATACTGATCTATGCGGAAAACTGTTTTTTTTTCTTCAAAAAGCAAACGCGAACAGTGTAGACCCAGATCAGACTGCGCGGATGCGCAGGCTGATCTGGGACTACACTGGTCGCAAACCCATGGTCGCGATATCGTTTCTATCGTGGCCATTAAACAGCTTAAGATACGAATGATACGATATTATGTATTGTGGTTATTAAGCACATGTAGTTCAAGATACGAGATGTGTGTGTTACGTTACGTCATCCATTGATAACTCGATAAAACACCGGGTCAACAACTTTCCGATTAATTATATTCATTCATTTTATGAATCACGCTTGCAGAATCGATGTTTTTAATCTGTTTTTAAAGACGCAATAACAATAGACGCTAACGTTGATAGTAGAATAATTAAGTAGGATATAATATGAACAATTTCTAACACGGATAAATCCCTATATACCCGCACCCAAAGAAAGCCCAACATACATACCATTTTCATACCACTCGCCCGTCTCATCCCCCGTTAGTTGCAAATGCGTATCCATGCCCGTTTTCCAGCCCTCAAAACGTGTAAATAAAAAGTCCAACTATTCCCTCCATCTGTGAATTTCACATCGCCAGTCTACACGCGATTTACACAAATTATACATACATAATACCGCTAGTTACACATATAACGTGGCATGCAATATGGAATAGTCACGTGGTCGATAACAGGCAGAGAGCGCTGGTTGCGGCAAGCCTTCCCTATTGATTATGTTAAGATGAATGAAACGGTGTATGCTAAAAGGAACCACTTGATCAGTTTGGGGTATGCAACCCGTGTAGACCCTGAACACACTGTTTGTATGTGTAGTTTGTGAAATGGAGCTATATTATAAACGCACGAGAAAAACAAGTAAAACAAGAAATGGCATCGTTAAACGAAGCGTATCCCCTCGCTGGCAGCCTTGATAATAATAAAAATTAAATAAAATAACATGTTTGTCTTTAAATACAAATGTGCCTTACAAACACGGTGAACGTAAGCCCTTAGTGACCTTGACCTTGGGCGGTCGGACGGACGTGGGTCATATGCAAAACAAAGCACCATCCCTTGACACACATTGTGGCCAAATATTATCAAAATCGGTTAAGTAGTTCGTGAGTTATTGAAACATGAAAGATGTTACTAATGTACGTACGGACGCACGTACATGGACTAATTCTATATCACCTCTTGCCTATCAGGGAGGGGATAATGAAACCATATGCATATATCGGTGTCCATTGTGACTTGCAATTTGCATCAAACCCATATGCATATATCGGTGTCCATTGTGACTTGCAATTTGCATCAAAACCATATGCATATATCGGTGTCCATTGTGACTTGCAATTTGCATCAAAACCATAGTGGACGCTGACAGTTGTGTCTGACTGGAGAAATTGATGATTTTGACCTTTGCGACCAGTGTAGACCCAGATCAGACTGCGCATCCGCGCAGTCTGATCAGGGTCTGCACTGCTCGACATTCAGTCAATGAACCACAAACAGTATACTTCAACCAGACTGCAAGGGGCCGTGTCAATAAACTTCGTACTACTAAAATGTTCGGAAGTGCAAAATTATGGTACATTTCACAATAACAACGTTTTCTTGTAAACAATTATTGTATTTACATTTATTGAACATATGCTGCATAAATGTAAATTCATCAATTGAAATTTCCAGACTATCCAAAGTTTGCACTTACGAACATTTTAGTCGTACGAAGTTTAGTGAAATGGCCCCCAGGAGTATGCTATACACAGCGATTCAGAATCTAGACTGATCACAAAGGTCATAAGCCTTATTTCTCCATTCACAGCCACAAATTTGTGTTCAGTTATTTCTAACATTACAATAAATACCAGTCTGCTAGTGCTTCAATATCGGCATTCCAGAATAATGGTTTTATACCATGTTGTAGGTTGTGGCTGTAACTGGATAAATGGGGCGTATGGGCTTGCAGCCAGTGTAGACCCAGATCAGCCTCTGATCAGGATCTGCACTGTTCGCCATTCCATCAATGAAACACCCGGCATACTTCTAACATGCAATATATATCGTTATCAGGCTAGGCTACCGGGGAGAGCTATTTGACCAGTAGCCGATTTCATCAAAATTGCAAAGTAAATTTTTCTAGCAAAGCGTACTCATTTATTTTTCCCCAAATGAATTATTTCATATAGAACTAACGACTGCATATATTTGACGATTAAAAGTATGCAGAATTATTATACTGAATTTATTACATTATCACAGCCAAACGGCTGTGATATGTAATACATTCAGTATAATAACAAGAAACGAGGCAAAGCCACGAAGGCCAGGTTTTTTCCAAGCATAGACACTTGGATAACATAATTATACCCACTTTTTGTAGACTAGATGGCCGTGGCCTGCATGTCGCGCCTTGGGGCGAGGCATGGACACTAAAAAAATAGATATAGTAGATGGAAAACTTCAACAACAAAAAAAAATTAACCGGACACACGGACGTACGGACGGACGGACATATGCCAAAATGCCGACGATATCGCGCTTTCCTCAAGCGGGTGCGACAATGATGATAAACACCCATGTGAAGTATCAAGGTATTGGGTGAAGCAGTTGCAGAGATATAGTACACGAAAAAACTTTAACAAAAAAATTCAAAGTAATTTGACCTTGACATTGGGCACAGAATCGCGCTTTCCGCAAGCAGGTGCGACAATGATGATAAACACCCATGTGAAGTATCAAGGTATTGGGTGAAGCAGTTGCAGAAGATATAGTACACGAAAATACTTTAACAAAAAAATTCAAAGTAATTTGACCTTGACATTGGGCACAGAATCGCGCTTTCCGCAAGCAGGTGCGACAATGATGATAAACACCCATGTGAAGTATCAAGGTATTGGGTGAAGCAGTTGCAGAGATATAGTACACGAAAAAACTTTACAAAAAAAATCAAAGTAATTTGACCTTGACATTGGGCACAGGGGCCGCACGGTTTGGGTTAGAATGAAAATATGGATGATGATAAACACCCATGTGAAGTTTCAAGGTAATGGGCGAAGCAGTTGCAGAGATATAGTATAACGAAAAACTTTTAACCAAAAATCTTTAACCAGACGTACGTTAAAAAGTTAACGTTGAAAATGGCTAAGTCAATTACGTAGAAATAATAGGTGAAGGTAAAAAAAATGGTCACATGTTGGATAGTGATATGTGGTAGGCACCCCTTGGTTATGAAGCTGTGAAAGTTTGGTGGTCCTAGGTGGTACAGTACCAAAGAAATGGACTTAAACACGAAAACTTAACATTGCAAACGCGAAAACTTAACATTGAAAATGGCTAAGTCGACTGCGCGGAAAAAATGGGTCAAGTTAAAAAAAAAGTAACATGTTGGATAGTGATATGTGGTGGGCACCCCTTGATTATGAAGCTGTGAAAGTTTGGTGATCCTAGGTGGTACAGTAACAAAGAAATGGACTCAAACACGAAAACTTAACATTGATTGTGGACGCCGCCCGCCCGGCTTTCGCCAATCCAATAGCCTGGATTTTTTTCTCAAAAAAAACCTGGCTAAAAATTAATAAAGTTATCCTTAAATTGAAAATGTCTCCCTCAAAGTATACTTTGCTAGATAAGTATACTTTGCAATGTTGGTGAAATAGGCTAGATGACTGGTCATAACCCGAATTCTCTGTCTGTATCGCAGGGTGATTTGCTTGTAAGTTGCCCTGCGTTACAGACAGAGAATTCGGGTTACACTGGTCACAAATCCCATAAGCCGAATTTCTCCAGTCACAGCCACATATGCATATGACACATAATGGACATAAAATAGCTGCGTCATATTCAAAACAGACAACGATTCTCAAGTGCTCTAGATAAACGATTACATCGGCTGCAGTGTTAGTATGGATTTAGAAACTCGTTTGTGGCCGTGACCAGAGACATGGGGACGTATGGCAATTTGGACTAGTGTGGCTCCTGATCAAACTAGAAATTGACGCTTGTGTGTATCCCCCTCCCCGTCTACAGGTATTCACCGGATTCAGCTAGCACATACCAGAAAGCCGACAAGCGTCCCAAATGGCCGCGAGTCGCTCATCTCAAGTCCGGAGTAGAGTCTATCCCTGGGATAACCCGAATTTTGCGTTACAGACAGAACATTCAGGTTATGCCTGGGATAATAAAATAATGGCATTTGAGCTTTCGGTAGCCATCTTGGATGAGATAATGACTCAATTGTCAAGAAAAAAACGTCAGCAATACCTTCCATTTGCTATAAATGTTCATCACCACATTCAACGAAAAATTTAATTTGTCATACATTGCACCCCACGGGGCATGCCTATTGTTGACCCCAGGATTACGATTGTTGACAATATTTTGTGCTGTTGTCTCGAAGTCCACGCCCATTGGTACACGGGATGTCGTTTGAAGGAGTACGGTACGGTACGGTACCGTACCGTACCGTACCGTACCGTACCGTACCGGCCTACTTTTCTCATGGCGACCATCTTGGACTTCACACAAACTTCATTTCATTTCATGACAGTTTTACACATTTCGGTTGCCATCTTGGGACGAGCTAATGACTCACTTTAGAAAGCAAGTCTTCTACACGATGGTCAAGGTCAAGAAGGTCAATGTCACCTGTATGACACTGAATGAATAGCAATCAATATGAGGAAGGGAGTGATGACGTTTGGTAATACTCAGACTTAACATATCAGGAATTACGAGACAGTTGAACGTACGTCCATAATTGTTGATGCCTTCGACGACGCCGGAATTGTGATAGCGATGTCTCAATTTCCGCTAACATGGCGAAACAAAGATGGTACCAGACCGATCGGCCATCAATACCTTATAGTTGATATGTCTAAGTTATTGTTCACATATTTGACCTTTTTAAGTATAAAATGACAGTATAAAATACAGGAATGTAGGTCCGAAAGTTCGGAACGGGGGGAATGTGTAGATAAACGATTTCTGTCGTGTGTAATGATTGAGCATTAGTAGTTGCACAAAACTATGTAAATTACCCAAAACCAACGAAATCCACCCAAACCTACCTAAAATCCACCAAAATATCCATATGACACAACATACTGACCATCTGTTCAAACACCTGTGGTTTGACCCAGTGGTTGCAGAGAATACGTTTGAAATTGTTGACAAAAAAACTGTAAAAATACCCACGGAGAGTTAAAAAGTGAAATGGTTTAACCCTTAGACCGCTACACACAACAATTGTCGTCTGCTGTTGCTCTGTGAGAATCATTTCCGACATGCTTTGACAGAAGGTCAAAGGTCATATGTGGCTGTGATTGGATGAATGGAGCTTAAGGGATGTGTGACCAGTGTATATACTGATTAAATAGCACACTCCTGTAACCTGATAACGATATGTATTTGTTGTTAGAAGCATGACGGGTGTTTTATTGATCTTGATCGCATGGCGAACAGTGCAGATCCTGATCAGACTGTGCGGATGCACAGGCTGATCTGGATCTACACTTGTAGTAAAACCAGTAAAGGTCATATGTGGCTGTGATTGGATAAATGGGGTTTAAGGGATTTGTAACCTGGTAATTATCTATATTGCTTATTAGAAGGATGATGGGTTGTGAACAGTGCGGATCCTGATCAGACTGTGCGGATGCACAGGCTGATCTGGATCTACACTGCTCGTAAAAAGAGTAAGCCCCATTTCTCCAGTCACAGCCACATATTATATATTATAGTAGGCGTTGGAAGGTGCATAAAACAAACAAAGTCAAGACATGGTTCACATTTACAATTTTCGGAAAATCAGATCCAGACATGAACAACACGTGTATAACTTAATTTCTCTTCAAATACATGGAATAACTGAGACCGGCTCTTGGATTACCTCCCTTATCGCATTGAAATGTGTTGTCAGTATTGATTGAGTGATTGGGGTTTCACGTCCGTTCACCAGCAACGTTATTGATTCAAAGGTATTGATTTTAAAGGGGAAAAAATCCTACGTTTTCAATAACCTACGTCTAAAGTTGACATAAAATTCAGAGCTCATGGGGACTTCGATTCCGCATTAATAGCTTTGAATTTTGTGTCAACTTTCGACGTCATATACAAAAGATATTACTGATTTTCGCAATCATCATCGGCGAAAGGAGGTGATACCAGTGTCGGAACCATATATTATTCTACTGTCTGTTCCACGTTTTTCTACCTTTTGGCCATTAAACACATTAAATCATTAAATATGTAAATGTACAATGTAAGTACTTTTCCACCAATAACAAAAAGTCACCCTTCCCAAATTGTTTTGTTTGATGAAATTCCATCAATTATTGATTTCATAGTAAAAAAAGATTTTATTTTCCTATGAGAAGTTAACATGGGGGAAAAGGTGGAACGAGTTGTGGGAGAAGTAAACAAGAGGGCCATGATGGCCCTAATTCGCTCACCTGACTCCATGAACACCAGAGGAGAATGTGACATCGAGTTCATGTGTTTTAAAAAAATTGTGCTATTTTTAGATGGCGGTCATCTTGGATTAAGCGTTGACTCTCATTTTACAAAATCTGAAAATGCTTCACCCAAGGATCTTAACTTCCTATGAAGTTTGGCCAGCATCGGCCATGTGGTTCCTGAGAAAAAGACGTTCAAAATCTTGAATAAATGGACCTTTTGGTGGCCATCATGGATGACATAATCATCCGATTCCGACAAATATTGCACCAGAGCAATCGCTTCATCGATACCTTCAATTTGATATATGGCATGAGCATATTCGGTCAAAAATAAAATTTGACCCCAATTTGACCCCACGTGCCATGCCCATTTTTGACCCCGGGGGTCACCATTTTAACAACTTTGAAAGAGCATTGTCAATCGATCATTCCTACTAAGCATAGTCGAAATCCGGCCAGCGGTTCATGAGAAGAAGATTTTTTAAGAATTTATGCTATTTTTAGACGGCGGCCATCTTGGATTAGCTATGACCTTCATTTTAACAAATCTGAAAAGGCTTCACCCATGGACCATAACTTTTAAGTTTGGCTACCATGGGCCAAGCGGTTCATGTGAAGAAGAATTTTGAAATCTCTAATAAAAGAACGACCTTTTGACATTTCGGCGGCCATCTTGGATGACATAACAATCCGATTTCGACAAAAAATGCACCAGAGTGATCGCCTCATTGATACCTTCAATTTGATATATGACATGACCATATTCAGTCAAAAATAAAATTTGACCCCAATTTGACCCCACGGGCCACGCCCATTTTTGACCCCGGGGTCACCATTTTAACAACTTTGAAAGAGCAATGTACATCGATCATTCCTACCAAGTTTCGTCGAAATCCGGCTAGCGGTTCATGAGAAGAAGATTTTTTAAGAAGTTATGCTATTTTTAGACGGCGGCCATCTTGGATTAGCGATGACCTCCATTTTAACAAATCTGAAAAGGCTTCACCCATGGACCATATAATTTTTAAGTTTGGCTACCATGGGCCAAGCGGTTTCATGTGAAGAAGAATTTTGAAATCTTTAATAAAAGAACGACCTTTTGACATTTCGGCGGCCATCTTGGATGACATAACAATCCGATTTCGACAAAAAAATGCACAAGAGTGATCGCCTCATTGATACCTTCAATTTGATATATGACATGACCATATTCAGTCAAAAATAAAATTTGACCCCAATTTGACCCCACGGGCCACGCCCATTTTTTACCCCGGGGTCACCATTTTAACAACTTTTAAAGAGCAATGTACATCGATCATTCCTACCAAGTTTTGTCGAAATCCGGTTGGCGGTTCTTGAGAAGAAGATTTTTTAAGAATTTGTGCTATTTTTAGACGGCAGCCATCTTGGATTACGTAATGACGTCATTTTAACAATTTTGTAATCCCCCTACCTAAGGACCATGACCATGAAGTTTGGTGACTATAGACCCAATGGTTACCGAGGAGAAGACGTTTGAAAATGTTCACGGACGACGGACGACGACGGAGGACGAGGACGACGACGACGAAGACGACGACGGACGACGGACACATTGCGGTAACAATAGCTCACATGAGCTTCGCTCAGGTGAGCTAAAAAACAAACAAACAAGAAACGAGGCAAAGCCACGAAGGCCAGGTTTTTTCCAAGCATAGACACTTGGATAACATAATTATACCCACTTTTTGTAGACTAGATGGCCGTGGCCTGCATGTCGCGCCTTGGGGCGAGGCATGGACACTAAAAAAATAGATATAGTAGATGGAAAAACTTTAACCAAAAAACTTTAACCGGACACACAGACGAACGGACGGACGTATGCCAAAATGCCGAAATGCCAAAATATCGCGCTTTCCGCAAGCAGGTGTGACAATGATGAAAAATAAACACCCATGTGAAGTAAATCAATGGTAACTGGGGAAGCAGTTGCAGATGATATTAGTACCACGAAAAAACCTTTAACAAAAAAAATTCAAAGTAATTTGGTAACTTGACATAGGGCACAGGATCGCGCTTTCCGCAAGCAGGTGCGACAATGATGATAAACACCCATGTGAAGTATCAAGGTATTGGGTGAAGCAGTTGCAGAGATATAGTACACGAAAAAACTTTAACAAAAAAAATCAAAGTAATTTGACCTTGACATTGGGCACAGGATCGCGCTTTCCGCAAGCAGGTGCAACAATGATGATAAACACCCATGTGAAGTATCAAGGTATTGGGTGAAGCAGTTGCAGAGATATAGTACACGAAAATACTTTAACAAAAAAATTCAAAGTAATTTGACCTTGACATTGGGCACAGAATCGCGATTTCCGCAAGCAGGTGCGACAATGATGATAACACCCATGTGAAGTATCAAGGTATTGGGTGAAGCAGTTGGAGAGATATAGTACACGGAAAAACTTTAACAAAAAAATTCAAAGTAATTTGACCTTGACATTGGGCACAGGGGCCGCAGCACGGTTGGGGGTTAGAATGAAAATATGGATGATGATAAACACCCATGTGAAGTTTCAAGGTAATAGGCGAAGCAGTTGCAGAGATATAGTATAACAAAAAAGTTTTAACCAAAAAACTTTAACCAGACGTACGTTAAAAAGTTAACGTTGAAAATGGCTAAGTCAATTACGTAGAAATAATAGGTGAAGGTAAAAAAATGGTCACATGTTGGATAGTTGTATGTGGTAGGCACCCCTTGGTTATGAAGCTGTGAAAGTTTGGTGGTCCTAGGTGGTACAGTACCAAAGAAATGAACTTAAACACGAAAACTTAACATTGTAAACGCGAAAACTTAACATTGAAAATGGCTAAGTCGACTGCGCGGAAAAAATGGGTGAAGATTAAAAAAAAAAGTAACATGTTGGATAGTGATATGTGGTGGGTACCCCTTGATTATGAAGCTGTGAAAGTTTGGTGGTCCTAGGTGGTACAGTACCAAAGAAATGGAATTAAACACGAAAACTTAACATTGTAAACGCGAAAACTTAACATTGAAAATGGCTAAGTCGACTACGCGGAAAAAATGGGTGAAATTAAAAAAAAAGTAACATGTTGGATAGTGATATGTGGTGGGCACCCCTTGATTATGAAGCTGTGAAAGTTTGGTGGTCCTAGGTGGTACAGTAACAAAGAAATGGACTCAAACACGAAAACTTAACATTGATTGTGGACGCCGCCCGCCGCCCGCCTCCCGCCCGCCCGGCTTTCGCCAATCCAATAGCCTGGATTTTTTTTCAAAAAACCTGGCTAAAAATGGAAATTGACTCCGAAACTTGGCTAGATAGCTTGGCAATGACGTAACTATGAAAATAAGTTAGATTTTGAAAATCGGTCGACAAATAAAAAATTATTTAAAAAATATATTTTTAGCCCCCATGATAAATTCAAATAGGAATAGTTTTTTCGCAATAAAATCAATATTTGATGGAATTTCATCAAATAAAAACATTTCGGGATGGTGACTTTTTTGTTATTGATGAAAAAGTACTTACATTTAAATATTTTTAAGATAGAATGTGTTTAATGGCCAAAAGTTCGTCGGCAGCAAAACGTGGAACAGGCAGTAATCCCAGTACATGAAATGCATTGTCATACAATGTTCATGCTTTTACTGAAAATTACAAAGAAAATAAGCGAAATATAGCGATATATGAAAACAAAATTGTTCACAGTAAATTTAGAATGACATGTTGCTAAATTGTCAGTAATATATATGAACAGGTACAACAAACACGACACATTTCATTTTTGTTGTTTTCAGCAATTGTGTAATGATGAGCCATCAAAATGGTGCTCGTATGAAAATGGATACTGGCTGACCTATGAAAAAGTCATAGGGGTGTATATACTGTATACCATAACTATCACACTGACACAAATGGTTTAAAGGTGCATGCCCACTCAGTAGGCACACAATGTTCTTTACATCAGAGACATCATCGGACACATTTTCTGGCAAAATAAACATTCATTCACCATTACTCCACGTTTTGATTGGCATTATTATACATTTTATATCAGACATAATTCCCACTGATATCAGGGGCGATAACCGTGTTTCCTTAAAATGTTAACGGACATTACTATATATGTTCTGTATTTATTTTTTGATGTGCTATGATCATACTTTATAATCTGTTGAATATTATTTTTCAGGTGACGCATTTAATTAGTATAAATAATTAAACAAGAGGCCCAAATGGGCCTGTATCGCTCACCTAAAAGCCTCCATAGTGGTCATCTTGATTTCACAAAGACTCTTCACTTACAATCCACAGAATTTGTTGGTACCTTCTGATGTAACATATATTGCGAATGTGCATGTGATTTACTGCTATACCTTTATTAGGGTAGACATTTGCTTACATGACATGTGCTACAAATGGTGTCTAGACACTTTTTAAGGAGCGAGGTCAAAATGATTTTAACGTCATCACTTTACTGTCAATTTGTCGTTCTATATGTGTACTGTTACTTTCAGGACTTAATTGTGTGTAGTTTTCATGCCATGGCATAAGCTGTCGATTTTTATGATCATCCACCAAAGGTCAAACCAAGTACCTCTATGCACTAGTAAATTGTAATCCTGCCCCCTCCCAGGCTGGGACATAGCAGGGCTAAACCCTGGGAATCCACTACCCCGGGTCAGGCATATGGGCACAGGGACATTTGGCGGAGGGAGTACATATGTTTCTGTCTCCGCATTGCGGGGCGTATATTGGGGATCTACAAAAGTCAAATGCTGTTTCCCGGTCTGGAGTGGACGAGGATTACAAATTACAATTGACTGGTGCAGTAGAATATAGTGGGAAGAACATAAAAAATAACTTGACATGTGCAGATACATATACTGTATTCAAGTTTAAAATTATAACAAGCTGGTAACAAGAGCCGCATTGTTAAACGAATCGAATCCCTTCATGGCAGCCTTGCAAATGCTAAATACGAAGAGCAATTTTGTGATGTTGACCTTGGGCGTAGGAACCTGGGTACATACGCGACAGTCAATTATGTTCAGGTAAACACTGTTGCCAAACGTTATTCAAATCAATCAAGCCGTACCAAAGAAACAAGTTGAACACATTTGCTATAAAACCAAGCCAACGGGATGGATTATCCTGTATTCAACCTGTGCACAATGAGGAAAATTCCCCAAACACTCACACTTGACGTTGACCAAGATAAATTTGTGAGGTGCGGGAGTTGCCAAATGAAACAACGGAAAGATAATGTAAAAAAAAAAACATGTTTGCGACAATAACTGTACGACTCGAAGATGGCAGCAGTGATGTAAAACTGAGCGCATTCTCATCAACCCTTGCTACATACTGTACAACAAAATGTCAAGTTGCCCTGATGAATGACGCTCAGTTGTCAGAAGACCACTTTCTGGGCCTGGATAATGCTGTCACCTTGATATACGGGCCAGACAAAATCATAAACAAAATATTTTAATTAAACTTATTCAGCCTTAACGTGGCACTGTCATGTTTGAGGCGTACAATTATTGTCAGCTCAAACAAAGAAACATGCACTTATGTAACTATTCCGTCCCATGTGTCAGTTGTCTGTATAATTTTCAGTTTCAAAGTCAACACTACTCTGTGTATGTGACTGGACTTACAGAATCTCTTAATATTTCATAGATGCGTTTATAATGCAATCTGTCATCATTCTACGAGCACCCGCTGAGGTCCAGTTCACATACCTTTCGGTGGCCATCTTGGATGACAAAATCATCTGATTTAGACAAAACATGCTGTAGAGTGATCGTCTCGTCGATACATTCGATCCGATATACTATATATATTCGATCCGATATACTATATGGCCATATTCTGTCAAAAATAAAATTTGACCCCAATTTTACCCCTCGGGCCACACCCATTTTTGACCCAGTTGCCACCATATGAACAAATCTGAAACAGCGGTAAATATCAATCATTCTTACCAAGTTTCGTCGATATCAGCCTGGAGGTTTGTGAGAAGAAGACTTTTTTGACAATTTGACCTACTTCTCAACGGCGGCCATCTTGGATTTGGTGATGACCTCCATTTTAACAAAAATGAACAGGCTTCACCCACAGACCATTACAGTTAAGTTTGAAATCTTTAGTAAAAGAATGACTGTTTGAACTATCAGTGGCCATCTTGGATGACGTAATCATCTGATTTAGACAAAAAATTCTCCAGAGTGATCGTCTCGTCAATACCTTCGATTTGATATATTATATGACTATATTCGGTTAAAAATCAAATTTACCCCTATTTGACCGCTCGGGCGACGCCCATTTTTGACCCAGGGGCCACCATATGAACAAATCTGAAACAGCGCTAACTATCGATCATTCATACCCAGTAACGTCGAATCGGCCTGGCGGTTCGTGAGAAGAAGATTTTTTAAGAATTTGACCTACTTCTCAACGGCGACCATCTTGGATTTGGTGATGACCTCCATTTTAACAAAAATGAACAGGCTTCAACCACAGACCATTACAGTTAAGTTTGGCCAATATCGGCCAAGCAGTTCACAAGAAAAAGACGTTTGAAATCTTTAGTAAAAGAATGACCATTTGAACTATCGGTGGCCATCTTGGATGACGTAATCATATGATTTAGACAAAAAATGTTCCAGAGTGATTGTCTCGTCAATACCTTCGATTTTGATATATTACATGACTATATTCGGTTAAAAATAAAATTTGACCCCTATTTGACCCCTCGGGCGACGCCCATTTTTGACCCACGGGCCACCATATGAACAAATCTGAAACAGCGCTAACTATCGATCATTCATACCAAGTATCGTCGAAATCGGCCTGGCAGTTCGTGAGAAGAAGATTTTTTAAGAATTTGACCTACTTTTCCATGGCGGCCATCTTGGATTGTCGATGACCTCCATTTTAACAAATCTGAAATGGCATCACCCATATATCATCCCAGTGAAGTTTAACCAATATCGGCTCAGCAGTTCGGGAGAAGAAGATGATTGAAAATGTTCACGGACGGACGGACGGACGACGGACACAGTGCCATAACAATAGCTCACATGAGCTTTGCTCAGGTGAGCTAAAAATAGCATGCCTCATTTTCATATGACAATAGCCCGATACCACCGCGCGTCACTACCAGTAAAATAAATATTACTAAATGATTATATCTGTATAGCAGGCACTCATAATTTTTAGAACTGGTGGAATAGTGACACAATTATACACTTATTTAATTCATATAAAGAACATTTTGTGCGTACTGAGTGGGCATGTACCTTTAACCCTTACAATGCTGAATAATTTTTTGTCATATGCTGTTTACTTTTTATTTCCCGTTTTTCTCATCAAAAACATGGATTGACAGCACGTTAGAATAATTTCCATTGAGTGCTGGAACTACGTTTCACCTTGAAAATCGTTTAATAGTTCCTTCTCAATCATCACTAATTTGTTTAATTTAGTTACATTTTGTGTATTGTTTTAGGCGCATATTTACATTATGAGTGATGTACGTATGTAATAAACTAAATGTACAGTATTCTATACACAAAGAACAACAGGGTCAGATATACTTTCTACAGATATTCAATCACATGTACAAAGCTATTAACTTTGAAACAATTGATAATGTTCTATACAGTCAGTTCTTAACCCTTCCTACGCTGGAGACGGAAATTGCCGTCTGCTGTTTTTCTTTTTGCTTTAATTCTTAACAAAAAACTAGTTTTGACAGCACATGAGAATCGTCTCCACTGGAGACGATTCTCATGTGCTGTCAGAACAGGTTTTTGTCGAGAAATATTGAAAATAAAACATTTCCAACAGACGTCAATATTTAATTCAGTGTAGTAAGGGTTAACACAGGTAACTGGAAAAAAAATTGCATGTTCGTTTCTAGTATAATTTATATTAGAAACTAGATAATCAGGTATTTTTTGTTCTGGTACCTGTGGTTCTTAAAGGGGAAAAACTGTGCTAACCTAGAGTAAGAAACAGCAACTGAACATACAGTGGAACCTCTCTCAATCGGACACTGTGGGAGGTCCACAGTGTGTGGCTTAGGGAGGTTCCAGTGTAGTACAACAAATATGAGCACTCCCATTCATGCATGTGGGTTTTTTTTCAACAATGGATAGACATTGCCGGTCAAACAGGATTTGAAAACTACTTTCGCTGACATTTCATTAGTCGAATGGCGGCACGTGACGTTACCAAAAGATGTCAGTGTGATGACACAATGTAAACATGTCTTTAAACAAAACAATGTTTTACATGTATACTTCACAACATAAAATAGTATGTGATACAGAGAATACCAGGCTAGTATATTTTGAAAGTCTCTGAACTGGTGTATTGGTGTTTAATGGCCTAACAACAGCTAAGGTTATTTAAAGGTACATGCCCACCCAGTAGGCACAAAATGTCCTTTATATCATAAACTTTATCTGAGACATTTTGTTGCAAAATAAACATTCATTCACCATTTCCCCATGTATTGATTGGCATTATTATACATTTTATATCAGACGTAAATTTCCACACTGATATCAGAGTCGATAACTGTGTTTCCTTAAAAAGTTAACAGGCATTACTATTTATTCTCTGTAATTATTGTTTGATGTGCAATGATCATACTTTCTAATTTCGAAAAAAAATAAAAAATTCAAGTGACGCATAATATAATGACACATATAATTAGCATAAATAATTAAAAAATATCATGCCTCATTTGCATATGAAAATAGCCTGATACCACCACGCCAGAGCTGCCAACCCCATGTCGGTCACATGAGGAACATAGAGAGAAAAAGGGGCTATTTTCAGGAACGCCACATATTTTTTCCGGAACACAAATCAGTACTCACTTATATGCATAAAGTAATTTTTTTAGAGCCTTGGCCCTCGTCTCGGCCACCGTGACCAACCGAAAAATCACAATTAGACTGCTTGCAAGAGCAAATTCATCACCGCGCTTTGACAGGACCAAATGGGGCCATGTCTCGCTGTAATCAGTGATGAACATAATGTGTTCTCCTAACTTCTTTCGATAAAATAAAAAATACCCAAATTCGTTGGGTGCACGCTTTGGAGCAGACATTTTATGAATTTACGTGATGAATAAATCAGTATCGCCGAGCGCTTGAAACTACTATTACTACACAATTATTGAAATGGTAAGCGCCTAGGTGAGTATGATTACGGGTAAATAAAAAAATAGGATTTATTGGCAGAATTGTGAAACGAAATTATTATTTCCATATTTTAAAAAATCGTACTTTTTGATTGTTGTCCGTACTTCAGTATTTCTAACGTATTTTCCGGAATAAATACGGAAAAATCGTAACAGTTGGCAGCTCTGCCACGCGTCACTATCAGTAAAATAAATATTACTAAATTCTTATACATTGTATCTGTATAGCAGGCACTCGTAATTTTTAGACCTGGTGGAATAGTGTCACAATTATACACTTGTTTAATTCAGATAAAGAACATTTTGTGCCTACTGAGTAGGCATGTGCCTTTAAGGCCGGGCCATAGGGTTTGATCCCACATTTAACCTGCTGTATAGGGGGGAAAGTCATCAAAATAAATATACGAGCCCTGAAATTAGAATAATCTGACCTGGTGCCAGGTTCATACCAAACCAGTCATATGGCCCATTCCCCTAAAAGTAATAGGATTAGGAATATCCATAGTACTTGAAAGTCTCTGAAACAGTGGAAGACTCAGAATTCCTAAGCGATTCCTAGCCTTGCCTGATAAACTTTATATCAAAAGACACTCGCCTGGTCTTCTCTCTGTATTAGAGAGCTGCACTGGCAATAAGCCTTATTGTTGTTACAAATCATATATAGACAGTTTCTCTCTTGATCATCAAATACATGCATGTTGGTAAATACTATTAGGAAAATTGCATTTGCCATTGATTTCCAGCAATATGTGTTAATGATTAACCTTCAACACCACAGGCCTGTACAGTGGTATTGGCAAAAAGTGTAGATCCAGATGAGCCGGCTCGTCGACGAGTCGTCTCATCAGGATCTACACTTTTTGCATGTATTTTTCATATTTTTGAGAGTAAAAACACCCCCTTATCATAAATTGACTAGTCTGAAGATCATTTTGTGATGATTGGATTGGTTGCAAAACTAACTTATCAAAATCCATTCCAGTTACTTAGGGGTGAAAGGGTTAAAAGGCAGGAAAGAAATATTGTCGTTGGTTGTTTTTCTGGTTTTTCTCTCAAAAACAAAAACAAGTATTACCAGCACATGAGAATTGTCTCCATTGGAGACAATTCTCATGCGCTGTCAAAACATGTTTTATCAAGAGAATGAAAAATAAAGAAACAGAGAAAACTGAATTCAGCGCTGTAGACTTCCGAGGTGAACTACACAATGTGTACAGTGTATTCAATATCCTGGAATTAGCACACTTATAGCGGATTCCAATAAATCATGTAATTTCAGGCCTGTATTTAGCATCATCCGATTATGGAAAAAGATCAGTTACACCAGCCAGACATGTCTAGGATTATCTTCAAGACATCATGTAAAACCAGCTGGCACCCATCAGTTTGTTTGTTTTGTTTGTTTATTGGTGTTTAACGGCCTATCAACAGCTAAAGTCATTTAAGGCCGGGTCAATGGGTTTAATACTAAATCCCATATATTACCTGTACAAGTACATGTTTAAGTACATGTACAAATGGGGGGAGGGGGGAATCCCAAAATTAGAACTGAATATTTACAATAAAGATACTATATATTCAGCGCTGAAGTCAGAATAATCTGATGCCAGGTCCTCGCCACACCAGAATCACGCGGCCCCCTCCCAAAATCAGTAGGATTAGTAATAATCTTACTACTTTTATAATGGGCAATAACCAATTCAACTCCCAGGTAACAAAAGAGCCAAAGATAAAACGTACCTGAGGGCCAAACCAGGCAAATTGTGATTCCAATAAGTAGGAAACCCTACCTTTAATTTACGCAGTCGCGTTCACCCGACCAACCACCCACCACCCAATCAGAGGCCGTAGGACATTTGAATGGAGCATGTTACAACGTATACGTCAGTAGTAGCCTTTTTTTAATTCATTTAATGGTGCTTCATCGCATGTCAACAGCTATGGTAGTAATATTAGGCCGGGTTAACAGGGTCGGTTTGATCTGATGGTATTTAATGGCCTGTCAAAAGCTAAGGTAATTTTAACACCAGGTTAATGGGGTCGAATCTCATATTTCATCTGATGTGATGGTATAGGACCAGTGTAGCTCCTGATCAAATAGGCTAGCCCACTCCTGTAGCCGGATACGATCTATATTGCTTGTTAGAAGCATGACGGGCGTCTCATTGATGAAACGGTGAACAATGCAGATCCTGATCAGACTGTGCCGACGCACAGTCTGATCTGGATCTGCATTGATCACAAAACCCATAGGCCCCATTTCTCCAGTCACAGCCACATATACACAGCTAGTCCATGTATACGAGTATTGCACAGATTGATCAAGATTTTTGTAGTGGTTTCTCAATTGTACCTTCCCAACCAGTTTGGGGGAGTGAGTGAGTGAGTGAATAGGGTTTAACGTCCGCTTTTCTGACATAGAGGTACAAGCCTCAGGGAGTCTACACGCAGACGGGTCAACGGGGTCGTGTCCCGTATCCACCTGTCCGAGGGGGGTAAATCCCAACTTCAGAACTCAATATTTACAATCAAAATATATATTCAGTCCTGAAATTAGAACAACCTGATCTGGTGCCAGGCCCTCGCCACACCAGCATCATTTATCCCATCCCCTAAAAGTAATAGGATTAGCACTAATCTTACTTTTATATATGGGGCATAGCCTGACTCAACTCTCACATACAAGAAAGCCAAAAATGTACATGAGGGCCAAATCCGGTATAGTGGGTTCCGGAAAGTATGAACCCAATCGTTAAGCCAGTTTAGTCGCCTTTTACGACAAGCAATGGCTACTGCAGCACTATTCTCAGGATCAGTTGATCCCGCCCCGGTGCCTGCACGGGGCTTCAGTTTGGGGGAAAAAATCAACATTATTGCAGGATTATAAAGAGAAAAACGGGTGTAGACACACACCAACACAGCAGCCCTGTGCCGTGACACTATTTTTGGTCGCTGTTTTTTTGTTAATGGCTGTTGTATGTTGTACGCTGAAAGACCAATATTCTAACAACGATAGCCTCTAGAATGTAGGAAACGCCATTATGAGGGTCAAAGTTGAATTTTTTGTGGGGAGCCAGACCTCCTGCTCAAAAGTCCACCGTAGCATTATTTTAGATACAATTATGTACCATGAAAAAAAAGTGAAGTTTTCCACCGTGTTTCGTTTTCTGTCAAATCGGTCAATAATGTAGATTTTCAATCTAGTAATAATAGTGAACAATGTGGGATACAAGCTCATAATTCTAATCTTAACAAATGCATACACATTCAAACACATTGTCATAAGGACAAATATAAAGAGGGGACGATATCAAGGTTACGTACATAAAAATGAAAAATAATTCAGCATGCAAATAAATATATAGATGAGGAATAGTTATGAGAAAGTGCATCATGTGAGCTGTGTAAATATTAATGGCATCATTTTGTAGACTTGGTTCTGTTCCTAGAATTTTTCTCATGAATTTTGATTGATCGATTGTTAGCCAATCACAGTCACAGGAACAGGACCCAATCACCAGGCTACATACCATTATCCTCCTAATTAATTTTAGACTTGGTTCTGTTCCTAGAATTTTTCTCATGAATTTTGATTGATCGATTGTTAGCCAATCACAGTCACAGGAACAGGACCCAATCACCAGGCTACATACCATTATCCTCCTAATTAATTTTACCCAGAATGCACATTTAAATTCAAAATTGAAACAGAAGTGGCCAGTGGATGAAGTGGGCTAACTACGTCATGGGGTTAGCCCCCTTATTCCACTGATCCCTTCAATTGATTAGTTTCTGTGATCGTTATAGACGGCCAATGAGCCGAGTACCACCCTGAAAAATTTAACCCTTAGAATGCGGGAACCGAAAAGTGTCGTCTGCTGTTGTTCCATATTTTGACTTTTCTCTCAGTAAAAACATGGTTTTATTTTAAATTGCTGCCACTTCATGATTTTGACGAGAAAAATGGAAAATAAAAGTCTGACAACAAAATTTAATTCAGTATTGAAGACATAAAGCACTTTTTCATCAATTGTCCTCGCGTTCAAATTCCAATTAATTAATATATTACTTTGTCTATCTCTCTCTATATATATCTAATATAATACACTATACTTGAACCTATATGAAATAGATAATCATACAGACCTCCAACAGTATGTCAATGCCTCTTCAACCCTTACACTGTTGAATTAAATTTTGTTTCATTCATTCATTCGGCTCATATTTAAGGGTGGGAATTGGCTCGGACACCTTCCATACCCGGGATATATAGCCCAGTAAAGAAGCAGGCCGATGGTCGTCGGTCTGGTTTATATTTCAGAATTTTGATAAATGTTGCATTTAAATTTTGTCTTCTGCTTTCTATTTTATTTTCTATTTTTCTCTTCAAAAACATGGTTTAACAGCACTTTAGAATCATTCCCAAGGGAAATGATTCTAATGTACTGTCAAACCATGTTTTTATTGAGAGAAAAAATCTAAATATAAAACAACAGCAGATGACTATTTTCGTTCCCAGCATTGTAAGGGTTAACTCTTTGCGTGCTAGCGGCGAAAATATCCGCCAAACGAATTAAGAGTATATGTTTTATTTCTCTCTGTAAATATGTCTTGAAATTTCATTAGAATTGAGTCAGGACTCAATTCTAATGAAATTCCAAGACATATTCATGATATTTACGGGGAGAAATACAAGAAAATATGAGTAATTTGTGTCCGCTAGTTTTGAACTATTTATAGCCCACAAGTTTCCCAACATGCAAAGAGTTAAAGGACAATTTTTCGGCCTGTCTACCTCTTGGAATTTTATGACTACATGCCAGTAATCTCTCTTGGAAACAGTTCAGTGGAGCTAGAATTGGCATAGTTTGTTGTTTTTGATGTCACATTAGTTTGTCATCATCGTTTTTAACAGGAAATTTAAAAATGTGCTATCAAAACCAGAAACTGGAATCAAAACGAGCTCTTTAGCATTGTCACTCAGATTCTCTGATATGATTCTAACGTACCGTATTTATTCTAACAGTAGCCACCTCTCTGATAGTAGCCCTCCCCCCCCCCCATATTTGCATTCTAAATATGTTATTTTCATAAATAAAATAACATATTCTGATCCTATTTTCCACGTTTTGATCCACACGAATTGAAGACGGGATACAATTATAGTTGTATCAAACTTTTTAAAACAATCCTATTTTCTTTATTTCATCTCAAAAGTATATGCAAAAGTAAACTGTAACCACAGACACTATATACCTCCAGGCTCCATCGAGACCTGTAGCCTATTTCATCAACATTGCAAAGTATGCTTTAGTAGCAAAGTATACTTTGAGGGAGAAATTTTCAATTTTATGATAAATTTATTAATTTTTATTATACTGAATTTATTACATTATCACAACCATTATGGCTGTGATAATGTAATAAATTCAGTATAATAATTCTGCATAGTTTTAATCATCAAATATATGCATTTGTTAGTTTTATATGAAATAATGCATTTCAGGAAAAATAAATGATTACTCCCTCAAAGTATACTTTGCTAGTAAAGTATACTTTGCAATGTTGATGAAATAGGCTACAGGTCAATTGGCCTTATTTGTGAACTCCAATAGATTCATAGGAATAATTATGGATGGATCGCTAAAAAATACGTACATATTTAGTGAGGGAAAATATTCTGTTATACATGTACTACTATACTTACTAGAACTAAAGATTTGCTGCAATTGTCCAAATGTAGCAGTGGCTTGGAATGGAGATGGAAATGTTAAACGAACATATTCGCATATTAGCATGCATATTAACTTGTATATTAACTTGTATATTAATGCTAACTCGCACATCCTTCTTTGTACATACAAATATCTACTAACAATAACACTACTGAAGCATAGGGAAAGACAAACCAAAACATTAGTCACCAAATATGGAAATCTGGTCTATAATTTGAGGGAATAAGCATTATAAACAGAATCTACGCAACGAACATGCAGCAAAATTGCTACTGGAAAAGTGTTAACCCTATCAGTGCACGTGCAAGAATGCATAAGCTGGCAAACAGTGTAGATCCAGAATAGACGGCTAGTAATGAGCCCTCTAATCTGGATCTTCGCTGTTTGCGATTATTTTCAGTATATTTATTACACAAAATGAGCAGAGTGGTGGAATGCACTGAAAACTAACATGTGTGAGATAATGAAACCCATTTCATGCTGAAAATATTCCATTTTATTTAGATGTATGAAAACATGACAGTTTTCTAATTTCTCGCCAAAACTATATGCTGCTACCACCCAGTTGAACCTTCTCATCAGTTCAATATGAACCATCCCAAAAAGGCGTGAAGCTTTTCGACAATAAGTTCAATTCTCAACAAGACGGTTCAATATGAACCATCCCAACAAGACGGTTCAATATGAACCTTCTCATCAAGATGGTTCAATAGGAACCTTCTCATCCAAAACACTTCAATATGAACCATCCCAACAAGACAGTTCAATATGAACCTTCTCATCAAGACAGTTCAATATGAACAATCCCAACAAGACAGTTCAATATGAACCAACCCAACAAGACAGTTCAATATGAACCATCCCAGCAAGACAGTTCAATATGAACCTTCCCAACAAGACAGTTCAATATGAACCATCCCAACAAGGCAGTTCAATTATGAACCATCCCAACAAGACAGTAGTGACATATGAAAACCATAACCACAAGACAGTTCAATATGAACCTTCCCAACAAGACGGTTCAATATGAACCATCCAACAAGACAGAAGTTCTAATAATGAACCTTCCTCAACAAGTGGTTCAATATGAACCTTCCCAACAATACAGTTCAATATGAACCTTCTCAACAAGACGGTTCAATATGAACCTTCATCACTCAAGAACCGTTCAATATGAACCATTCCCAACAAGTCGGTTTAATATGAACCAATCCCGCAAGACAGTTCAATATGAACCTTCCCAAGACATTCATATGAACCATCCCAACAAGGCAGTTCAATATGAACCATCCCAACAAGACAGATCAATATGAACCATCCCAACAAGACAGTTTCAATAAGAACCTTCCCAACAAGACGGGTTCAAATATGAACCATCCCAACAAGACAGTTCAATTGAACTGCCCAACCAGTTCGTTCCCACAAGGACGGTTCAATATGAACCTATCACAAGAAGGTTCATTTGAACCTTCTCAATTCCATGTCAGTTCAATTATGTTCTTTCCCAACCAACAAGTTCGGTTCCAATAATTGAACCATCCCACAAGACATGTTCAATATGAACCTTCCCAAATAGACAGTTAATAGGAACAATCCCTTTAATAAGCAGTTTCAATTAGAATTAACAATAACCCAAACAAGACTGTTCATATGAACCAACAATCAACAAGGAGGTTCAATAAGAACCTTCACAACAAGAAGAAATCCAATAATGACCTTCTCAAAAGACGGTTCAATATGAACCTTCCCAAACATTTGACCTGTTCAAATATGAACCATCCCAACAAGACGGTTCAATATGAACCATCCCAACAAAGACGGTTCAATTGAACTTCCCAAACAAGGGGACAGTTCATATGAACCTTCAACAAAGACGGTTCTTTATGAACACCAATTCTCCATACAAGACGGTTTTTAATTGAACCTTTCTCATCAAGTTGAGTTCAATATGAACCATCCCAACAAGTTCGGTTCAATATGAATTCATCCCAAGCAAATGAAACAGTTCAATATGAACATCCCAACAAGCCAAACACTTCTTAAATATATGAACCTTCCCACAGGCTGTTTCAATATTGAACCATTCCCAACAAGACAGTTCAATATGAACCCATCCAACAAAGACAGTTCAATTTGAACCATCCCAGCAAGACAGTTCAATATGAACCTTCCCAACAAGTCAGTTCAATATGAACCATCCCAAAACAAGGGCTGTTAAATTATGAACCATCAAAAACAAGACAGTAGATGCAATATGAACAATCCCAACAAGACACTTCAATATGAAAACCATCCAACAAGACAGTTCAATATGAACCATCCCAACAAGGCAGTTCAATATGAACCATCCCAACAAGACAGTAGTGCAATATGAACCATCCCAACAAGACTGTTCAATATGAACCATCCCAACAAGTTGGTTTCAATATGAACCATCCCAAGCAATGACAGTTCAATATGAACCTTCCCATCAAGACAGTTCAATATGAACCATCCCAACAAGGCAGTTCAATATGAACCAATTTCCCCAACAAGACGTAGTGGCAATATGAAACCATCCCACAAGACAGTTCAATATGAACTTCCCAACAAGACAGTTCAATATGAATCATCCAAAACAAGGACAGTTCAATATGAACCTTCTCAACAAGATGGTTCAATATGAACCTTCCCAACAAGACAGTTCAATATGAACCTTCTCAACAAGACGGTTCAATATGAACATTCTCAACAAGACGGTTCAATATGAACCTTCTCATCAAGACAGTTCAATATGAACCATCCCAACAAGTCGGTTCAATATGAACCATCCCAGCAAGACAGTTCAATATGAACCTTCCCAACAAGACAGTTTAATATGAACCATCCCAACAAGGCAGTTCAATATGAACCATCCCAACAAGACAGTTCAATATGAACCATCCCAACAAGACAGTTCAATTAAGACCTTCCCACAAGGGGACAGTTCATATGAACCTTCTCAACAAGACGGTTCAATATGAACCTTCCCAACAAGACAGTTCAATATGAACCATCCCAACAAGACGGTTCAATATGAACCTTCTCAACAAGACGGTTCAATATGAACCTTCCCAACAAGACAGTTCAATATGAACCTTCTCAACAAGACGGTTCAATATGAACCTTCTCAACAAGACGATTCAATATGAACCTTCTCATCAAGAGAGTTCAATATGAACCATCCCAACAAGTCGGTTCAATATGAACCATCCCAACAAGACACTTCAATATGAACCATCCCAACAAGGCAGTTCAATATGAACCATCCCAACAAGACAGTTCAATATGAACCATCCCAACAAGACAATTCAATATGAACCATCCCAGCAAGACAGTTCAATATGAACCTTCCCAACAAGACAGTTCAATATGAACCATCCCAACAAGGCAGTTCAATATGAACCCTCAAAACAAGACAGTAGTGCAATATGAACCATCCAAACAAGACACTTAAATATGAACCATCCCAACAAGACAGTTCAATATGAACCATCCCAACAAGGCAGTTCAATATGAATCATCCCAACAAGACAGTAGTGCAATATGAACCATCAAAACAAGACAGTTCAATATGAACCATCCTAACAAGACAGTTCAATATGAACCTTCCCAACAAGACAGTTCAATATGAACCTTCTCAACAAGACGGTTCAATATGAACCTTCTCATCAAGACAGTTCAATATGAACCATCCCAACAAGACAGTTCAATATGAACCATCCCAACAAGACAGTTCAATATGAACCATCCCAACAAGACAGTTCAATATGAACCATCCCAGCAAGACAGTTCAATATGAACCTTCCCAACAAGACAGTTCAATATGAACCATCCCAACAAGGCAGTTCAATATGAACCATCCCAACAAGACAGCAGTGCAATATGAACCATCCCAACAAGACAGTTCAATATGAACCTTCCCAACAAGACGGTTCAATATGAACCATCCCAACAAGACAGTTCAATATGAACCTTCTCAACAAGACCGTTCAATATGAACCATCCCAACAAGACAGTTCAATATGAACAATCCCAACAAGACAGTATGATATGAACCTTCTCAACAAGACAGTTCAATATGAACAATCCCAACAAGACAGTTCAATATGAACCATCTCAACAACACAGTTCAATATGAACCTTCCCAACAAGACAGTTCACTATGAACCATCCCAACAAGACGGTTCAATATGAACCTTCCCAACAAGACAGTTCAATATGAAAGATCCCAACAAGACGGTTCAATATGAACCTTCTCAACAAGACGGTTCAATATGAACCTTCTCAACAAGATGGTTCAATATGAACCTTCTCAACAAGACGGTTCAATATCAACCATCCCAACACGACAGTTCAATATGAACCATCCCAACACGACAGTTCAATATGAACCATCCCAACACGAAAGTTCAATATGAACCTTCCCAACACGACAGTTCAATATGAACCATCCCAACACGACAGTTCAATATGAACCATCCCAACAAGACAGTTCAATATGAACCATCCCAACACGACAGTTCAATATGAACCATCCCAACAAGACAGTTCAATATGAACCTTCCCAACACGACAGTTCAATATGAACCATCCCAACAACGACAGTTCAATATGAACCATCCCAACAAGACAGTTCAATATGAACCATCCCAACACGACAGTTCAATATGAACCATCCCAACACGACAGTTCAATATGAACCATCCCAACAAGACAGTTCAATATGAACCATCCCAACAAGAGAGTTCAATATGAACCATCCCAACAAGACAGTTCAATATGAACCATCCCAACAAGACAGTTCAATATGAACCATCCCAACACGACAGTTCAATATGAACCATCCCAACACGACAGTTCAATATGAACCTTCCCAAAATGACGGTTCAATATGAAACATCCCAACAAGACAGTTCAATATGAACCTTCCCAAAAAGACGGTTCAATATGAACCATCCCAACAAGACAGTTAAAAATGAACCTTCCCAACAAGACAGTTCAATATGAACCTTCTCAACAAGACAGTTCAATATCAACCATCCCAACAAGACAGTTCAATATGAACCATCCCAACAAGACAGTTCAATATGAACCTTCCCAAAAAGACGGTTCAATATGAACCATACCAACAAGACAGTTGAAAATGAACCTTCTCAACAAGACAGTTCAATGTGAACCATCCCAACAAGACAGTTCAATAAGAACCATACCAACAAGACGGTTCAATATGAACCATCCCAACAAGACGGTTCAATATGAACCTTCCCAACAAGAAAGTTCAATATGAACCTTCTCAACAAGACAGTTCAATATGACACTTCTCATCAAGATGGTTCAATAGGAACCTTCTCATCCAAAACACTTCAATATGAACCATCCCAACACGACAGTTAAATATGAACAATTCCAACAAGACAGTTCCATGTGAACCTTCTCAACAAGACAGTTCAATATGAACAATCACAACAAGACAGTTCAATATGAACCATCTCAACAAGACGGTTCAATATGAACCTTCCCAACAAGACAGTTCAATATGAACCTTCTCAACAAGACAGTTCAATATGAACCATCCCAACAAGACAGTTCAATATGAACCTTCTCAACAAGACAGTTCAATATGAACCTTCTCAACCAAATAGTTCAATATGAACCTTCCCAACAAGACAGTTCAATATGAACCATCCCAACAAGACGGTTCAATATGAACAATCCCAACAATACAGTTCAATATGAACCTTCTCAACAAGACAGTTCAATAAGAACCATCCCAACAAGATGGTTCAATATGAACCATCCCAACAAGACGGTTCAATATGAACCTTCTCAACAAGACAGTTCAATATGAACCTTCCCAACAAGACAGTTCACTAGGAACCATCCCAACAAGACGGTTTAATATGAACCTTCTCAACAAGACGGTTAAATATGAACCTTCTCAACAAGACAGTTCAATATGAACCTTCTCAACAAGACAGTTCAATATGAACCATCCCAACAAGACAGTTCAATATGAACCTTCAACAAGACGTTTCAATATGAACCATCCCAACAAGAGAGTTCAATATGAACCATCCCAACAAGACAGTTCAATATGAACCATCCCAACAAGACAGTTCAATATAAACCTTCCCAACAAGACGGTTCAATATGAACCATCCCAACAAGACAGTTGAAAATGAACCTTCCAAACAAGACAGTTCAATATGAACCTTCTCAACAAGACGGTTCAATATCAACCATCCCAACAAGAAAGTTCAATATGAACCTTCTCAACAAGACAGTTCAATATGAACCTTCTCAACAAGACAGTTCAATATGAACCTTCTCATCAAGACAGTTCAATATGAACCATCCCAACAAGACATTTCAATACGAACCATCCCAACAAGATGGTTCAATATGAACCATCCCAACAAGATGGTTCAATATGAACCTTCTCAACAAGACAGTTCAATATGAACCTTCCCAACAAGACAGTTCAATATGAACCATCCCAACAAGACGGTTCAATATGAACCATCCCAACAAGACAGTTCCATATGAACCTTCTCAACAAGACAGTTCAATATGAACCATCCCAACAAGACAGTTCAATATGAACCATCCCAACAAGAGGGTTCAATATGAACCTTCTCATCAAGACAGTTCAATATGAACCATCCCAACAAGACAGTTCAATATGAACCATCCCAACAAGAAAGTTCAATATGAACCATCCCAGCAAGACAGTTCAATATGAACGTTCACAACAAGACAGTTCAATATGAACCATACCAACAAGACGTTCAATATAAACCTTCCCAACAAGACAGTTCAATATCAACCATCCCAACAAGACAGTTAACTAGATGGCCGCGGCCTGCATGTCGCGCCTTGTGGTGAGGCATGGACACTAAAAAAAAGATATAGTATAACCAAAAACTTAACCAAAAACTTTAACCAAAAACTTTAATCAAAAAACTTAACCAAAAAACTTAACCAAAAAACTTAACAGAAAACTTTAACCAAAAAACTTAACCAAAAACTTCAAAGTAATTTGACCTTGACATTGGGCACAGGGGCCGCACGGGAGTGGGGTAGAATGAAAATACAGATGATGATAAACACTCATGTGAAGTTTCAAGGTAATGGGCAAAGCAGTTGCAGAGATATAGTATAACGAAAAACTTTAACCAAAATACTTTAACCAAAAACTTTAACCAAAAAACTTAACCAAAAACTTCAAAGTAATTTGACCTTGACATTGGACACAGGGGCCGCACGGGAGGGGGGTAGAATGAAAATATAGATGATGATAAACACCCATGTTAAGTTTCAAGGTAATGGGCAAAGCAGTTGCAGAGATATAGTATAACAAAAAACTTTAACCAAAAAACTTAACCAAAAAACTTAACCAAACACTTTAACCACAAAACTTAACCAAAAAACTTAACCAAAAACTTTAACCAAAGAACTTAACCAAAAACTTCAAAGTAATTTGACATTGGGCACAGGGGCCGCACGGGAGGGGGGTAGAATGAAAATATAGATGATGATAAATACCCATGTGAAGTTTCAAGGTAATGGGCAGAGCAGTTGCAGAGATATAGTATAACGAAAAACTTTAACCAAAAATTTTAACCAAAAAACTTAACCAAAAAACTTAACCAAAAACTTTAACCGAAGAACTTAACCAAAAACTTTAACCAAAAAACTTAACCAAACAACTTAACCAAAAACTTTAACCGGACACACGTACGTACATACGTACGCCAAAGTGCCGACTATATCGCGCTTTCCGCAAGCGGGCGTGACAAAAATGAACCATCCCAGCAAGACAGTTCAATATGAACCTTCCAAACAAGACAATTCAATATGAACCATCCCAACAAGACAGTTCAATATGAACCTTCCCAACAAGACAGTTTGATATGAACCATTCCAACAAGACGGTCCAATATGAACCTTCTCAACAAGACGGTAGTGCAATATGAACCTTCCCAACAAGACGGTTCAATGTGAACCATCCAAACAAGACGGTTCAATATGAACAATCCCAACAAGACAGTTCAATATGAACGTTCTCAACAAGACAGTTCAATATGAACAATCCCAACAAGACAGTTCAATATGAACCATCTCAACAAGACGGTTCAATATTAACCTTCCCAACAAGATAGTTCACTATGAACCATCCCAACAAAACGGTTCAATATGAACCTTCCCAACAAGACAGTTCAATATGAAACATCCCAACAAGACGGTTCAATATGAACCTTCTCTTCTCAACAAGACGGTTCAATATGAACCTTCTCAACAAGAGAGTTCAATATGAACCATCCCAACAAGACAGTTCAATATGAACCATCCCAACATGACAGTTCAATATGAACCTTCCCAACAAGACGGTTCAATATGAACCATCCCAACAAGACAGTTGAAAATGAACCTTCCCAACAAGACAGTTCAATATGAACCTTCTCAACAAGACAGTTCAATGTGAACCATCCTAACAAGAGAGTTCAATATGAACCATCCCAACAAGACAGTTCAATATGAACCATCACAACAAGACGGTTCAATATGAACCTTCACAACAAGACAGTTCAATATGAACCTTCTCAACAATACAGTTCAATATGAACCTTCCCAACAAGTCAGTTCAATATGAACCTTCTCAACAAGACAGTTCAATATGAACCATCCCAACAAGACGGTTTAATATGAACCATACCAACAAGACAGTTTAATATGAACCTTCTCAACAAGACAGTTCAATATGAACCTTCTCAACAGGAGAGTTCAATGTGAACCTTCTCATCAAGACTGTTCAATATGAACGTTCTCAACAAAACGGCTCAATATGAACATTCTCAACAAGATGATTCAATATGAACCATCCCAAGAAGGTGGTTCAATATGAACATTCTCAACAAGATGGTTCAATATGAACCTTCTCAATAAGACCGCTCAATATGAACCTTCTCGTCCAGACAGTTGAATATGAACCTACTCAACAAGACGGCTCAATATGAACATTCTTAACGAGATGATTCAATATGAAATATCCTAACAAGACAGTTCAATATGAACCTTCCCAACACGACAGTTCAATATGAACCTTTTCATCAAGAAGTTCTCAACCACATAGTTCAATATGAACCATCCCAACAAGACGGTTCAATATGAACCTTCTCATCAAGGTGATTCAATATGAACCTTCTCATCCAGACAGTTCAATATGAACCATCCCAACAAGACGGTTCAATATGAATCATCTCAACAAGACCTTCTCAACCAAATAGTTCAATATGAACCTTTCCAACAAGACGGTTCAATATGAACCTTCCCAACAAGACAGTTCAATATGAACCATCCCAACAAGACGGTTCAATATGAACCATCCTAACAAGACGGTTCAATATGAACCTTCTCAACAATATAATTCAATATGAACCTGCTCAACTAGATGGTCGGTAAATCCGACAAATGCTTCCCGATGATGCCTGGATTGAAATTCAAAGTCCTTGACCCTGGGTATTGGTGTAGTATGCTTATTAATCACAATAAATGGTGATGAGTAGGGTATAGAATGAAAATATGGATGGTGATCAATGTGTATATGAAGTTTCAAGTTGACATCGCAAGCAGTCAAAGAGATATAGAAATTTGAAAAACTTTAACGTAAGGTTTCAAAAAAAAATCTCCTGGACTCCTGGGCAGCATGGGCCATACCAACGAATACCATGGGCCAACCATACCAACGAATTAGTTCCATATGAACCTTCTCAACAAGACAGTCCAATATGAACCATCCCAACAAGACAGTTCAATACGAACCGTCTCAACAAGATAGTTGAATATGAACCTTCTCAACAAGACGGTTCATTACGAACTTTCTCAACAAGACCGTTCAATATGAACCTTCTCAACAAGACAGTTCATTATGAACCTTCTCAACAAGACGATTCAATATGAACCATCCCAACAAGACAGTTCAATATGAACCTTCTCAACAAGACGGTTCAATATGAACCTTCTCAACAAGACAATTCAATATGAACCTTCTCCACAAAACGGCTCAATATGAACCATCCCAACAAGACAGCTCAATATGAACCATCCCAACAAGACGGTCCAATACGAGACCTTCTCCACACAAGAATTCCGCCACGGAAGCGGTATCGCGCCTGCCGAGGCATTTGACCGTGAACATTACAAGAAAATAAATGACCTTGACCTTGAGAATTTGGATGTTGGGGTGTGTGTAATGAAGCATCATCCCTAGACAAACATTAGTTCTGTTACAAAACCGGTGAACATTAAAAGTAAATAAATGACCTTGACCTTCAGAATTTGGATGTGGGGTGTGCGTAGTGAAGTATCATCCCTAGACAAACATTGATGTGAAATATTATCAAAGTCTGACAAGGGGTTAAAGAGATATTGTGAAAAAACAATAACTTTAACGCATTTCTGTTACAAAACCAGTGAACATTAAAAGTAAATAAATGACCTTGACCTTCAGAATTTGGATGTGGGGTGTGAAGTATCATCCCTAGACAAACATTGATGTGAAATATTATCAAAGTCTGGCAAGGGGTTAAAGAGATATTGTGAAAAAACAATAACTTTAACGTATTTCTGTTACAAAAACCGTAACATTAAAAATTAATGACCTTGACCTTCAAATTTAATGAAAGAAGTAGAGTGTGTGCGTAATGAGTATTCATCTTAAGACTTACAAAAGTGAATTTGTGATACCAAAGTGTGGGTGTGCGTAATGTATCATCCTAGACAAACATTGAAGTGAAATATTCAAAGTCTGGCAAGGGGGTTTAAAGAGATATTTGAAAAAACAATAACTTTAACGTATTTCTGTTACAAAACCGGTGAACATTAAAAGTAAATAAATGACCGTGACCTTCAGAATTTGGATGTGGGGGTGTGCGTAATGAAATATCGTCCCTAGACAAACATTGATTGAAATATTATTATCAAAGTGTGACAAGGGTTAAAGGAGATATTGTGAAAAAAACAATAACTTTTATGCATTTCTGTTAACAAAACCAGTGAAATTAAAATGTAAATAAATGACCTTGACCTTCCAGAAAGAATTGGATGTGGGGTGGTGAAAGTAATCATCCCTAGACAAACATTGTCGATGTGACATATTATCAAGTTGGCAAGGGGTTAAAGAGATATTGTGAAAAAACAATAACTTTAATGCATTTCTGTTACAAAACCGGTAAACATTAAAAGTAAATAAATGACCTTGACCTTCAAAATTTGGATGTGGGGGTGTGCGTAATGACAAACATTGATGTGATATATTATCAAAGTCTGGCAAAGTGGTTTAAATTTTAAAAGAGAATTTATTGTGAAAAAAACATTAATCTTTTAACAAACATTTCTGTTAACAAAACCGGTGAAAGGGTGAAAAAACATTAAATTTAAAAGTAAATAAATGACCTTGACCTTCAGAATTTGGATGTGGGGATGTGCGTAATGAAGCATCATCCCTAGACAAACATTGATGTGAAATAGTATCAAAGTCTGGCAAGGGGTTAATTTTTTTTTAATTTTTTTTTGTTGGGGTTTAACGGCCTATCAACAACTAAGGTCATTTAAGGCCGGGTCAATGGGTTTAGTACTAAATCCCATAGGCAAGGAGTTAAATAAAGAGATATTGTGAAAAAACAATAACTTTACGCATTTCTGTTACAAAACCGGTGAACATTACAAGTAAATAAATTACCTTGACCTTCCGAATTTGGATGTGGGGGTGTGCGTAATGAAGCAACATCCGTAGACAAATATTATGAATGTGTGGCAAGGGGTTAAAGAGATATTGTGAAAAAACAATAACAATAACGCATTTCTGTTACAAAACCGGTGAACATTAAAAGTAAATAAATGACCTTGACCCTTTCAGAATTTGATGTGGGGTGTGCGTAATGAGTATCATCCCTAGACAAAAACTTTTGATGTGTAAATATTATCAAAGCTGGTAAGGGGTTAAAGAGATATTGTGAAAAAAACAATAATTTTAACATTTAATAATTGCATTTCTGTTACAAACCGGTGATTATTAAAAGTAAATAAATTGACTTGATTTCCTTCAGTAATTTGGTGTGTTGTGCGTAATGAAGTATCATCCCTAGACAAACATTGATGTGAAATATTATCAAAATCTGGCAATGGTTAAAGAGATATTGTGAAAAAACAATAACTTTAATGTTACGGCATTTCTGTTACAAAAACCTTCCGTAGTGGGGGAACATTAAAAGTAAATAATCATGACGTAGATTTCCTTCAAAAGGAATTTGGATGTTGTGTGGTGCGTAATGAAAATGTATCGTCCCTAGACAAACATTGATGTGAATATTATCAAAGTCTGGCAAGGGGTTAAAGAGATATTGTGAAAAAACAACCCTAAGCATTTATGCATTTCTGATTACAAATCGGTAAACATAAAGTAAATATAAATGACCTTGTTACCTTCAAAACAAAAATTTGGTGTGGATAGTGGGGTGTGTGCGTAATGACAAACATTGATGTGTGAGGGGTTATGAATATTCAAATGTCTGAGGTAAAACAAGGGGTTAAAGAGACTATTATGTGAAAAAACATTAACTTTTAACACATTTCTGTTACAAAACCGGTGAACATTAAAAGTAAATAAATGACCTTGACCTTCAAAATTTGGATGTGGGGATGTGCATAATGAAGCATCATCCCTAGACAAACATTGATGTGAAATAGTATCAAAGTCTGGCAAGGGGTTAATTTTTTTTTGTTGGGGTTTAACGGCCTATCAACAGCTAAGGTCATTTAAGGCCGGGTCAATGGGTTTAGTACTAAATCCCATAGGCAAGGGGTTAAAGAGATATTGTGAAAAAACAATAACTTTAACGCATTTCTGTTACAAAACCGGTGAACATTACAAGTAAATAAATTACCTTGACCTTCCGAATTTGGATGTAGGGGTATGCGTAATGAAGCATCATCCCTAGACAAACATTGATGTGAAATATTATCAAAGTTTGGCAAGGGGTTAAAGAGATATTGTGGGGGGGTGCGTAATGAAGCTTCATCCGCAGACAAATAATATGAATGTGTGGCAAGGGGTTAAAGAGATATTGTGAAAAAACAATAACTTTAACGCATTTCTGTTACAAAACCGGTGAACATTAAAAGTAAATAAATGACCTTGACCTTCAGAATTTGGATGTGGGGGTGTGCGTAATGAAGTATCATCACTAGACAAACATTGATGTGAAATATTATCAAAGTCTGGCAAGGGGTTAAAGAGATATTGTGGGGGTGTGCGTAATGAAGCTTCATCCGCAGACAAACATTGATGTGAAATATTATCAAAGTCTGGCAAGGGGTTAGAGATATTGTGAAAAAACGCGGACGAAAAAGCGAGACAACAAACTATATATTCAGCCCGGAAATCAGAATAATCCTGATCTGATGCCAGGTCCTCGCCACACCAGAATCACTTGGCCCCTCCCAAAAGCAGTAGGATCAGTAATAATCTTACTACTTTTATAATGGGCAATAACCCAATTCAACTCCAAGGTAACAAAAGAGCCAAAGATAAAAACGTACCTGAGGGCCAAACTAGGCAAATCGTGATTCCAATAAGGAGGAACCCCTACCGTTAAATTACGCCGTCTCATTCGCCCGACCACCACCCACTCAAGACGGTTCAGTATGATGTACCCCAACAAGACGGTTCGATATGAACCATCCCAACAAGACGATTCAATATGAACCTTCTCAACGAGACGGTTCAATATGAACCTTCCCAACAAGACAGTTCAATATGAACCTTCTCAACGAGACGGTTCAATATGAACCTTCCCAACAAGACGATTCAATATGAACCTTCTCAACGAGACGGTTCAATATGAACCTTCTCAATAAGACGGTTCAATATGAACCATCTCAACAAGACAATTCCATATGAACCTTCTCAACAAGACAGTTCAATATGAACCTTCTCAACAAGACGGTTCAATATGAACCTTCTCATCAAGATAGTTCAATTAAGTGGTGAGAGTGGTAACTACATATACTTTTGGTGAGAAATAAGAAAAATAGTTTTTCTCCATGAGAACAAATGTGTATCTTCAGCAGGAAATGGACCAAGTGGTTACGGCTTAAATACATGGGTGTCCGACAAGAATAGCTTGGATAAACGGACAGGGGCAACACAAAATGCCTCCTCAACTATTGATGTGGTGCATACAAATGATAATTGATCATCTCCCAGGCATTAGCTTTACACTTCATTTGGCACAGTCAAAAAACAATGATGATAATCAAAAGCACACACTCCGTTTCGAAATCAAGTACATGTAGTTTGATTGGGCAATTCCGAGAAAAATTTGGGCTCAGCCAACTACATTGTCTCGTTTAAATCTCGAGTTTGTGACTATGACTGGAAAGCGGGGGATTTTTCCCTGTACAATGTACCCCCATCAGGGTACAGAATGGAAGTAGGTCAGGAGTTAGACTGGCCAAAAATGCCATAAGCCCCATTTTCCCACAGTCACAACTGTGGAATATGCTCAGGAAATAATCACAGGCTCGTGTTTCATTCCAGAATTGACTAGACAGAGATTATGCACAATACTCATACCACAACACTTGTAAATACGAACACAAGCCAACACAGGAAATAATGCCCCCCTCCCCCCATCCCACCCCCATCACATACATGTACAAGCATGCAGCTAATATACGGCAATGAGAACATCCTTTAGACATTTGATAAATTTGATAGAAATGATTTCAAAATGTGAGCACCATAGCAAATACTGATGTTAATTGGGATTTCTGGGGCCCGTTTCACTAAACTTGGTACGACTAAAATGTTTGTAAGTGCAAAATTATTTCTGTAAATTTCACATTAACAATGTTTTCTTGTAAACAATTATTGGAGGCAATTAAAATTTAAAGAAGATCCTAAATTTGCAAATTTACAAAGTTTAGTGAAACGGGCCCCAGAACTTTAGCTAATGTTTACTGAATTTCACAATACTTTCAGTCGAAGATATTCATTCACAATTTCTTCAAAAAAGTGGAAAATACATGTATATTTATAAATGTATTCTCTTAGTTCTCCAAAACATAGAAAACCATGTCCATTTTTTCTTCAGAATTTAACCCATTTCAGCCTAAGGATACTATGATTTTTGTTGAAAAAATCTCATTATTTTGTTCATTCATCGATAAAGGTATATGTTGTTACCACTCATTTGAACCGTCTCGTTGAGACGGTTCAAATGAGTGGTAACAACATATACTTTCGAAAGGATATAAAGAAAATAGGGATATTTTTCTCTCAAAAGGTTCATACTACTAAAAGCGTATCCCGTCTGTAATGGGTTAAATACCATTTTTAACTAAACCAAGGTATTATTTCATGGATCGGCTTATGCTATGTTAGCACATTGGTCATTTTAACAAACATGTGATTCACCAGCTGGGAAAATGGACAACCATCCCTCATCTCCGTTGGAGACGATTCTCATATACCGTCAAGCCAGTTAACAAACTACAATGTAGCTAACAAAATACATATATGTGGTTGTGACTGGAGAAATGGATCTTATGGGTTTTGCTACCAGCGTAGATCCTGATCAGCCTGTGCATTCGCAGTCTGATCAGGATCTACACTGTTTGCCATTCCAACAATGAAACACCCATCACGCTTGAAATAAGCAATATAGATCGTTGTCAGGCTGAATGAGTATGCTATTTTATCAGGAGATATACTGGTCACAAATTCCATAAGCTCCATTTCTCCAGTCACAGCCACATACGTAGCGCTCCAGATAAGATTTGTGTCTAAAGCGTACTATACACCCGGATTTCAAAATCATTGCGAATTTTACTTTTACAAATGTTTGTTTGTTTGTTAGGGTTTAACGGCCTATCAACAGCTAAGGTCATTTAAGGCCGGGTCAATGGGTTTAGTACTAAATCCCATATATTACCTGTACAAGTACATGTACAAATGGGGGAAAATCCCTAAATCAGAACTGAATATTTACAATAAAAAACCTATATATTCAGCCCTGAAATCAGAATAATCCTGCTCTAATGCCAGGTCCTCGCCACACCAGAATCACTTGGCCCAGTCTCAAAAGCAGTAGGATCGGTAAAAATCTTACTATTTTTATAATGGGCAATAACCCAATTCAACTCTCAGGTAACAAAAGTGCCAAAGATAAAAACGTACCTGAGGGCCAAACTGGGCAAATCGTGATTCCTATAAGGAGAAACCCCACCGTTAATTTACGCCCAACCAACCACCCACACTTTTACAAATGGATTATTGCTTTTCTTCATTACTAAATATGGAACAAATGATAAAAAAATATAACAAATTTAAACATTCACTTATTTCAGCTGCAAAAAGCAAACAACGTTTGTTGTTTGCTTTTTGCAGCTCAACTAAGTGAATTTTCAACTTTATGACAGTATTTTCACTACTCAATTTGACAATCAATGCGTATTTTCACATTGCTGAGTATTTTGTACTCCCACTTTTGATAATCAATGCATATTCAGCTAAAATAATTGCGTAAAAAACGCCAATACGCACCTTGTCTGGAGCTCTGCATATGTAGATACTTGAGTGAGCCGCCAATTCTGATACGGTACAAATTAGATTGATTTGATTTGATCTGTGATCACGGTAGACATGATCTTGTGATATAACCACCATTCACAAAATCGCATTTATTCATTATATCGATGGTCTAGTAACATAAGGTCGTAACTGCTATGCTAAAGCATAGCACTTACGACCTTATGTTACTAGACCATCGATATATTGTAACTGTGTTTTGTTTGTTTGTTTGTTGGGGTTTAACGGCCTATCAACAACTAAGGTCATTTAAGGCCGGGTCAATGGGTTTAGTACTAAATCCCATGTATTACCTGTACAAGTACATGTACATGTACAAATGGGGGGAAAATCCCAAAATCAGAACTGAATATTTACAATAACAAAACTATATATCAGCCCTGAAATCATAATATTCCTGATCGGATGCCAGGTCCTCGCCACACCAGAATCACTTGGCCCCTCCCAAAAGCAGTAGGATCAGTAATAATCTTACTACTTTTATAATGGGCAATAACCCAATTAAACTCTCAGGTAACAAAAGAGCCAAAGATAAAAACGTACCTGAGGGCCAAACCAGGCAAATCGTGATTCCTAGAAGGAGGAACCCATACCGTTAATTTACGCCGTCTCATTCGCCCGACCACCACCCACCAATTATTATTGTAACAATTTTCATAGCAAATGCGGAATTCTGTTGGCTCGTCATCTTCCGACGTCATTTATATAAAATATCATATCATGAAACATCGCACATGTTCCAGAGCTCCAGTTAAGGTGCGTAATTTGACCAACTTGGGGTGAAATTTTGTTATTTCTTCATCAAAAATGGCAAGTTGGGAGTCCTTTAGAATCGTCTCATTGAGACGATTCTAAAGCACTCCCAACCTGCCATTTTTGATGGAGAAATAAGAAATTTACCACCAAATTACGCACCTTAACTGGAGCTCTGTGTTCTTAGGTACAAAATCACATGGCGTGCCCGAAATGAATGTGCCTAATCCGTTCAGAGTCTACCATGATTTCAGACGAAAGGTTGTACTGTTTTGAATATGCAAGCTCAAATTATACACACAATTCTCATAGAATAAAACACGATTCTCATAGATTAATACACAATGATTCTCACAGAATAGCTAACAATTGCATCATTATTATATACATTGCATGGGGGACAAACTACGGAAGCCCATTAGGGTCACTTCACTTTTTTTAATTTCCATTTATTCAAGATGTTTTCTTGAATTTTCAAGTTCTTTTCTTGAATTTTCAAGTTCTTTTCTTGAATTTTCAAGATCTTTTCAAGAAAATATCTCGAAAATTCAAGAAAAGATAAAAAAAAGTGAAGTGGCCTTAATGGGCTTCCATAACAAACAACAAATTTGTTCATTTAATAATTTGTCACATATCAACGCTTAGCATCGGGACAGATATCACCATTAACATTTCCCTATTTCTGGAGAATATTTTACGAATATTTATGTCTGAAAACTTTATCAAACCAAACTTGCCAAGAAATGATTGAGTGCATCGTGTGTATGCTAATCTCGGTCTAGAAATCATGAAAAACATTTTTGCATGCAGGATCATCATCATGTTTATTTATACCAATGGGTTAGATTTGACCCATATAATGCTGAATTAAATTTTGTTGCTCGCTATTTGTGTTCTATTTTACATTTTTCTAATCAAAACATGGTTTGACAGAACTTTAGAATCATTTCTAAAGTGCTGTAAAATCATGTTTTATTAAGAAAGCAGACAACATATAAAACAACAGCATTTCCCACATTGTAAAGGTTAATATGTACCCCTCACAACTATCCCCACCCCCCACCCGCATTCCTCTCACTCAAGAAAATGACTATTTGGGCGGACAGTTGAAAAATGGTACCTGAAGAGGTTTGTGACCAGCATAGACCCAGATCAGGACTACACAGTGTGTAGCGGATGCACAGTCTGATCTGGATCTACACTGGTCGCAAAACACATAAGCCCCATTTCTCCAGCCACTGACATATAAATACAAGATATGGGATGTTATAAGAAGATGTCTACTGTACAGGATGGGGTTGGAATGAACTATAGGAAACATCTGGTAAAACTGACACGAGAAAACACACATTGTTGAACCACAGGCTCACAAAATCACTAGGACTAGGAAGACTAGGACCTGCGACTTAAAAAAGAAAAGCCCGTTAAAAAAAATCCCATTACCCCACCCATCTGGTGAGGTGCTGCATGATTTGCATCTAATATACTGTACAGTATGACAACAGGTGATTGGGGAATGGGATTTTCATAGTATAGGAATGAATGGCCTTTTTGTGGAATTTATCGGGGTATAAACTTGGAAAAGTCGCAGGAATACTGGACAAAGTTATTTTAACTGCGCCTCACGATTACGGAAATTAGTTTGGCGTGGGAGTTTACTGGGATATCAATTTTGGACAGATACTTGCTACGGGCCAATCAAATGTTAAGGAATTGTGTAAATATTTTTGTGCTGGAATTATTTGCATGTACGAAGTGTACAATACGACACCAGGTGGGTGGCGTTGTGGGATTTTTTCAATGGGCATTTTTTTTATTTCGTAAGTTCGACTCTTCCACCTGTGACAAAATGTATCATACAAGAAGTGTCTGAATTCAGCCGCCAGTGATGTATCTATTTCACCAATAGTGAAAATACGGGGTTTTGAAATGGAATAATAACTAGCCCCAGATCAGACTGCACATCTGTGCAGTCTGATCAGAGGTTACACTGTTTGCTATTGCATTAGTTAAGAATTCCTGATACTTCAATTTATTTACTGGTATTTAACGGCTAAAGTAATTTTAGGCTGGGTTAACAAGGTTGAATCCCATATTACATCTGTATAATCTCAAATCAGAACTGAATATTTACAAAAAACATCTATATTCAGCCCTGTCCTGATACGTCTAACATAATGTTTAGATCTGCATTGGACTGTAAGCTGATCTGGAGATGAACTCAGAAAAAATACTGCAAAAAGCTCCTTTTTCTTGAGTCAGGTTACATATTAACACTACCATAATAACACTAAATATTCAGACACAATTTATTCTGGGTAAATTCATATAAATGTATGGTTTCCCACAATGAATAGTGTCCCAATAGTTGTGTTTAGTATTATGTTATGGTTTATCACAATGACAATGTATCTGGACGCCATCTGTTTTGGGAAACCCCTATTTTATAGGGGTTTCCCAAAACAAATGGTGTCCAAATACTTAATAGGGTTATTACGGTAGACATTATGTTAGTAATACATGGGTATGCCCGCTTGGCATACTTTACTCTAAAGCTAGCTAAGTGGTATATGCCAAGGTCATATTAATGGTGACATGAGTGTGTTACATATGTAGTAAGTGTCCAAATATTACTGTCGTACTTAAAGCTATATTGAAGTTATGGTGCAGTGGAGAAACTCTTACAAACATTTAGACAGGAATGACCAGAGACGGACATACAGAACTTCAAGGGCAAAGCAATATCCCCGCACCCCCACCTTGCTATCACACAGGGGGCATAATGTTCATGATCGATTCTCATCACAGACGTTTCACTGACTAAATTGTTTGATAGTTCAGACCATGATCTGACTGCAAAGATGCACAGGTTAACTTGTGTCTACACTGGTCATTCTGGAAAGTTCCAAGTCCATTTTGTCAGCCGGTGGTTCAAAACTAATATTTATATAAAATAATGCATAATTACTCTATCTAACAACTTGCATTCTGAACGCAAATTATTTTACAAAAACTCACGTTTTCTATTAAATTTTTTTCTTATTTTTCCATATTGAAAATTCACTAAAATGAATGAAAAGTGAACAGGTTTTACAGTTACTGTTTATTCAACGATGGTCATCTGGTGACAAGACCTTATTTTTAACTTCAAAGACTTGTAGAATGGATAACAAACACTATTTATAGTATTTTGTTCTGAAAAATAACCAAAGATTTCATGATCGACCAGAAATCAAACCACTAAAAGATATTTGTGGCTGTGCCTGGAGAAATGGGGCCTATGACATTTCTGACCAGTGTAGCTCCTGATCAAATAAAAGAGCACATATCTGTTGCCTGATGGCGTATGTTGCCTATTAGAAGCATGATGGGTGTTTCATCGATGGAATGGTGAACAGTGTAGATCCTGATCAGACTGTGCGGATGCACAGGCTGATCTGGATCTACACTGGTCGCGGAACCCATAAGCCCCATTTTGTCAAGTCACATCCGCATTTGGTGATATAAATCTAACCGATAACTCGGACAGATAGTCAAAACTTGCTCACGGACACAAAGAAACATACGCCGAATCTACTATTCAGAATGCAAATTGTTGGATAAGACATTTGATCACTTGGCACAACTGCTGCACTAGTACGTATAATTGGCGTTCGTATCTGGATTTCCCGAGCTAAGGATACGGCAGAAGAAGCGACGAACGGTCCTCATGATCTGTCGTGGCAGGGCACACGGCTGGAGCTTCGTGAGCAGGGAACCGCAGTGGCTCACATAATCAATGGCATTGGTTAAGGACAATACATTTGAATCTGTGCTAAAGGCCACCGAATAGCAATTACCTGTCTACAGCCGCCATGCTTTTGTTTTCCCAATTATACAGTTTCTAAATGAACCTGTGAACAAAGACCACCTGTGAACAAAGGCCAGATTTTTCTATTCCCATGGCTGGCCTTTATTCACAGGTTTGACTATAGCTATATAGGAACAATAAACGGAATTCTATTCCGCATTTGCTCCGAACATTACTTCATATACAGAAAATATTGTACCTTTCTTAATATTATTTCATGATAAATAGCACATAATCATAGGTACAAAATCGCATGTGAACAGTGCAGATCCTCATCAGGCTGTGCAAATGCACAGCCTGATCTGGATCTACACTGTTTGCAAAACCAATAAGCCCCAGTTCTCCATTCACATTAGATAAATATGCGAGATGGAACGGTGGTTGCTAAATCAGACAAACATCTCATGGACAACAAAAAGAAATGCAGGGATTCTGCAGGCGATCGCCACTTTCGCAATTGGCGATAAAAATAAACAATTGGCGATAAAAAAATACAATTTTCCACAAAAAAAATAAATACATTTTTTGAAATGGCGATTTTTTTATTTTCCCCAGCGGAATCGCTGGGAATGAAATGGAATGGCGGTTAACGGCCCACCAACACAAAACAGTATCAATTAGGGCCAAAACAAAATAAAGGTGAAAACTACATACCTCTCGGCATACATTGTACTCCGGGGTATATTTGAGGCACAAGGGTCTAAGGCGTGACATTAAAGGCACTCAGACTCAGGTCTGCACATAAAGTGATGAAACAGATAAGTAATACCTAGGTATTTTAATTATAGATTTGTATCTTATTTCTGAACCCAATTGTATACGAGTCGCGTGAAAATGTTGTTTTTTTATTAGTAAAAGAAATGTTTATAATACTGACAAATAACTAGCTTTGCAAATGCTAGTTTTTTTCTGTAATCGATGGTTATTATTTTAATTGTAGTTATAGTATATTTATTACTTACAATACCGCCTCTCATGGAACCCTCTTTCTAAATATGGTATAGTATGATCCTTTCATAACACAATTCAATTCCATTACATAAATATTCCTTACTGGTACATTTACCGGTATAGCGAAAATGCCAAATAATGCATAACCAAATTATCTCCCCTGTTTATCACAGTTTTTGATATTATATACTTGACTATTACAGTGCTCCAGATAAGGAATTAGTAATTGAATATTTTCACTCCATCATTTCTGAAGCAATTGTGTCGTCTGCTGAATATTTTTTATTTTTCCATTTTTCTCATCAAAAACTTGGTTTGGCAGCACTTTAGAATCATTTCCAATGGAAATGATTCTAAAATGCTGCCAAACCATGTTTTTACTGAGAGAAAAGATAAAATATGAATTAACAGCAGACGACTATTTTCGGTTCGCGCATTCTAAGGGTTAATGCTATATGCCCCGGCTCCATTCAGTGCAAGGGCAGAAATAAAAGTAAAATATAGTGACTCGAATGACGAAATGTAACAAACATTTTGGAAAGGATATAACATGGACCATGGCGGCTTGCCATCGTTTACGTACAACACGTAGGAATAGCCATCTCGCGGTTTGCCTTGTATCGAGTAGTAATACGGCAGGTAGCTATGCACGTGAAAACTGCGTCGCTCGTAGAACCGGATTGCCGTTTGATTTGTAGACAGCACGTGGAGGTAGGCGGCTTTACAATTGCACCGTTCTTTGGTAGTTAAGTATGACAATAAACTGTCCAGGAGGAGGGAGGCTGGAAAGATCAAATATGTTGTCTTCAGAGCTTCAGTTAAGGTGCGTAACTTGTTCAATTTGTGGTGAAATTTCTTCACCAAAAATGGAAAGTTAGGAGTCCTTTAGAATCGTCTCATTGAGACGATTCTAAAGCACTCCCAACATGCCATTTTTGTCGGAGAAATAAGAAACGTGTCCCCAAATTACGCACCTTAACTGGAGCTCCGAGACAAGCCATGTTAGTTTGTGTGATTTTTCATGAAAACTATTTACAGAAAATTGTGATATTTCCTGTGAATGACATCGAAAGGTGACTAAATTTTCCTAGCAAATGCAGAATTCTATGAAGGTTTTGTCAATATCCAACGTCAGTTAAGGAAAATATCATAAATTTTGTAAATATTTCTCATGTGATAACACACATCTTCTTTCATACAAAATCACACAATGGGTGACTCATGCTTGCAACCAGCCTAGTCCCAGATCAGTATTTCTCAAGAGGGCCAAAACTTTTCACTTTCAAACTGACATAGTCTTAATATAATCAGCACAAGAATTCCACAACGGAAGCGGTGTTGCACCTGCCGAGGCATTTGACCGTAACATGATCATGGGCATGTGCTAAAGTAAACATCACAAAAACCGTCATAGAAGTGCATGCTTAAAACATAAAAAAGGTCAAGGTTGAAGAAACTTTTTGACGTACAAAAATGGCTAAGTGTTTCCGCAAAAATGTGAAGGTAAAAAAGGTCAAGGTCATGTTAATGGGGGCAGGAATGTGTTCCAAATTCCCACATATATCAAGTGTCCAAATATTGAAGCAATCCGTCAAGTAATATTAAAGTTATACCATGATGCAGAAGCTTGTACAAACTTTTTGACGCAAGTGTTTCTGCAAAAATGTGAAGGTAAAAAATACAAGAAACGAGGCAAAGCCACGAAGGCCAGGTTTTTTCCAAGCATGGACACTTGGATAACATAATTATACCCACTTTTTGTAGACTAGATGGCCGTGGCCTGCATGTCGCGCCATGGGGCGAGGCATGGACACTAAAAAAATAGATATAGTAGATGGAAAAACTTTAACGAAAAAACTTTAACCGGACACACGGACGGATGGACGTATGCCAAAATGCCGACGATATCGCGCTTTCCGCAAGCGGGTGCGACAATGATGATAAACACCCATGTGAAGTATCAAGGTAATGGGTGAAGCAGTTGCAGAGATATAGTACACGAAAAAACTTTAACAAATAAATTCAAAGTAATTTGACCTTGACATTGCGCACAGGGGCCGCACGGTTGGGGGTTAGAGTGAAAATATGGACGATGATAAACACCCATGTGAAGTTTCAAGGTAATGGGCGAAGCAGTTGCAGAGATATAGTATAACAAAAAAGTTTTAACCAAAAAATTTAACTAGACGTACGTTAAAAAGTTAACGTTGAAAATGGCTAAGTCAATTACGTAGAAATAATAGGTGAAGGTAAAAAAATGGTCACATGTTGGATAGTTGTATGTGGTAGGCACCCCTTGGTTATGAAGCTGTGAAAGTTTGGTGGTCCTAGGTGGTACAGTACCAAAGAAATGGACTTAAACACGAAAACTTAACATTGTAAACGCGAAAACTTAACATTGAAAATGGCTAAGTCGATTGCGCGGAAAAAATGGGTCAAGTTAAAAAAAAAAGTAACATGTTGGATAGTGATATGTGGTGGGCACCCCTTGATTATGAAGCTGTGAAAGTTTGGTGGTCCTAGGTGGTACGGTACCAAAGAAATGGACTTAAACACGAAAACTTAACATTGAAAACGCGAAAACTTAACATTGAAAATGGCTAAGTCGATTGCGCGGAAAAAATGGGTCAAGTTAAACAAAAGAGTAACATGTTGGATAGTGATATGTGGTGGGCACCCCTTGATTATGAAGCTGTGAAAGTTTGGTGGTCCTAGGTGGTACAGTAACAAAGAAATGGACTCAAACACGAAAACTTAACATTGATTGTGGACGCCGCCCGCCCGCCCGCTGCCCGCCCGGCTTTCGCCAATCCAATAGCCTGGATTTTTTTTCAAAAAACCTGGCTAAAAATGGCTAAGTGTTTCTGCACTGCAAAAATGTGAAGGTAAAAAAGGTCAAGGTCATGTTAATGGCAGCTATAAGCATGAGTGTGTTCCCAATGCTCACATAGATCAAGTAATCCGTTAAGTAATACGACTTCTGCAAAAGCAGGCGACAAAAATGGTATATAGAGCTCTGTGCAAGCGGGGTTGACAAAAGACAGAAAATATTCACACACTGCGTAGGTCCTTCGAAACAATTATTTACAGGTTGACTCTTCTGGATATACACTGTTTGCAAACATTAGTAATGTGGTCTGTGGTTTTGAAAGACTAGCTAATGAAGCCAAAGTGCTGTTTCAACCGAGAACAATTTAGCAATATTAACCCACTTCGTGTAGAATAACCTCAAAGTGGTATAGGGATATTTTATATACAGTCGAACCTGTGATAAAGGCCACCTTCGAATAGCAATTACCTGTATATAGCAACCACACTTTTGTCTTCCCAATCATTAAATTACTACATAAATGAATCTGTGAACAAAGACCACCTGCGAACAAAGGCCAGCTTTTTATCTTCCTATGGCTTTTTTCACAGGCTTGATTGGTACTACCATATTTTTCACCATTTTTTTCTATTTTCTCATCCAAAATATATGTTGTAACGACTCATGTGAAATGTCTCAGGAGACGGTTCAAATGGTGGTCAGAACATATATTTTTTCGAAAAAATGAGATTTAATTTTCTTTCAGGAAAAGTGTGTATCCTTGGAATGTACACTACAGACACTCGGAGGGGTCACAACCTATAATTGGTCTCTGACCCCCGGACACAAACATAAGTGGGGGTTACATAATGACCCTACTTCACCTTTCAACTAATTAGTATATTACCGTGAGTGTATAGACATTACAACCCACTTCATGCTATCCCACTTCATTGGGAGCACACATAATTTACTGGATAGAAAATGGTGAACAGTAAACATTTGTGGCTGTGACTGGAGAAATTGCTACCAGTGTAGATCCAGATCAGCCTATGCATCCGCACACTCTGATCAGGATCTGCACTGTTCGCCATTACATCAATGAAACACCCGTCATGTTCTAACAAGTAATCTATGCCATTATCAGGCTACAGGAGTGTGCTATTTGATCAGCAACTGCACTGGTGACAAATCCTATAATCCACATTTATCCATGCAATTATTTGTTTTCAGCACCATTTGAACCGTATCGTCGAGCCAAAAAAAATCCGTGCAGGAATAAGATATACATAGCTCCAGATAAGGTGCGTATTTGCATAAATACCCAATTAAAATTGCAAAAAACCCAATTGAAATCAGAAGTAGTGAGTATCAAAAAGCAATGAAAAATTTGTGGTATCTTTATCATGCTGCAGAAAACAAACAGACCACAAATATAGCATATTTTGCTTATTTTCAATGAAAACACATCTTGGTATTTCATTAGAATTGTCTCGTAATGAAATGCCAAGACATGTTTTCATTTTGAAGCTATTCAATAATTGCGGTCTGCTGGTGTGTAAACAGTAGTGTGTGATTTTATTTTACCCAATTAAAATTTTGAAATACCCAATTGCTTCAGAAATGATGGAGTGAGAATAGCAATTACTAATTCCTTACCTGGAGTCCTGGACATATATCAAACGTAAATTATTATACCTGAAAATCTGTATCCCATATGAAATGGGTTGAGAGGTTGATTGAATGAATGGGGATTTATGTCCATTTCGACCTCAGTCAACAAAAGGGACCTTACAGTATATGCGACCAGAGTAGACCCAGATCAGCATGCACATTCACTCAGTCTGATCAGCATGCACATTCACTCAGTCTGATCAGCATGCACATTCACTCAGTCAGATCAGCATGCACATTCACTCAGTCAGATCAGCATGCACATTCACTCAGTCTGATCAGCATGCACATTCCACTCTGTTCTGATTCAGCATGCACATTCACTCAGTCAGATCAGATGCACATTCACTCAGTGACTGATTCTGCATGCACATTCACTCAGTCAGATCAGCATGCCACATTCACTCAGTCTGATCAGCATGCACATTCACTCAGTCAGAGCCAGCTGCAGCATTCACTCAGTCAGATAGCATGCACATTCCACATCAGTCAGACACATGCTTCACGATTCACTCAGTCGATCTGCATTGCACATTCACTCAGTCAGACCAGCATGCACATTCACTCAGTCAGATCAGCATGCACAGTTCACTCAGTCAGTTCTTTGCATGCACATTCAGTCTTCAGATACTTCATGCACATTCATCTCAGTCAGATCAGCATGCATCATTCACTTGGCTCTGTCAGATCAGCAATGCACATTACACTCAGCGTCAGATCACATGCACATTCACTCAGTCAGATCAGCATGCACATCACTCAGTCTGATCAGCTGCACATTCACTCATCAGATCAGCATGCACATTCACTCAGTCAGATCAGCATGCACATTCACTCAGTCAGATCAGCATGCACATTCACTCAGTCAGATCAGCATGCACATTCACTCAGTCAGATCAGCATGCACATTCACTCAGTCTGATCTGGGCTTAAGCTGATCACCACTCTGTCTAGTTAACACGGTTTATAACAAGTTTGATAATCTCAGATTGTCTATGGAGTACACAGTCATGATGATCTGGAACTAGATTAGCCACAAAACTCCCATGTCTTAGCAAGTGCCCAAATATGAGACACACCATGTGATTTTGTACCAAAGAAAACGTGCGATTTTTCATGAAATATATTTACAGAAACTGTGATATTTTCTGAAAATGAAGTCGAAAGATGAAAAAATCTTCATAGCATTGAATTCCGCATTTGCGATGAAAATTTTGTCAACTTTGAACATCATTTACGGAAACTATCAGAAATGTTGTAAACATTTTTCATGAAACCTAGTGCGTCTCATATATGGACGGGAATACAGTGCAACTTCTATTCAACAGCCACCTATGGGCAGACACAAAATTGGCTGTTGTAGACAGGTGGCTGTTGTAGGGAGGTGGCTGTTGTAGGGAGGTTAAATATAGAGGCAAGTGTCCATTTGGAATATAAGCTGTTGTACAGGTCACTGTTCGAGGAGGTTCGACTATACACCTGTACATCACGGGTTAAGGGAACAAACCTATTCCGTGTTTCCGGAAGTCGACGACGACCCCGAGACTGAGGATATACGCCACCTGTACTGTACTGGTGAAGCTGGGAGCCAGTATGTCTGCATCCTGCAATAACAAATGATTGGATTGGGAGTTTAGCTCAATGCATTCTGAAGATACACGACTTTGTTTTCAGAAATATTTTATTTCTCGTCAGAAGTATATGTTGTGACCACGCATTGTTCAAATGAGTGGTCACAACATATACTTTCATTGAGAAATAAGGAAAATAGGAAAAAAAATATTTTACAATTTGTATACTCATAGAAGTGTATTCAGTAGCCGATTTCATCGCAATCATTTATTTTTCCTGAAATGCATTATTTCATATAGAACTAACAAATGCATATATTTCATGATTAAATGTATGCAGAATTATTATACAGAATTTATTACATTATCACAGCCAAATTGGCTGTGATAATGTAATAAATTCAGTATAATAACAAGAAACGAGGCAAAGCCACGAAGGCCAGGTTTTTTCCAAGCATAGACACTTGGATAACATAATTATACCCACTTTTTGTAGACTAGATGGCCGTGGCCTGCATGTCGCGCCTTGGGGCTACCAAAAAACTTTAACCGGACACACGGACGAACAGAAGGACGTATGCCAAAATGCCGACGATATCGCGCTTTCCGCAAGCAGGTGCGACAATGATGATAAACACCCATGTGAAGTATCAAGGTATTGGGTGAAGCAGTTGCAGAGATATAGTACAGGAAAAAACTTTAACAAAAAAATTCAAAGTAATTTGACCTTGACATTGGGCACAGGATCGCGCTTTCCGCAAGCAGGTGCGACAATGATGATAAACACCCATGTGAAGTACCAAGGTATTGGGTGAAGCAGTTGCAGAGATATAGTACACGAAAAAACTTTAACAAAAGAATTCAAAGTAATTTGACCTTGACATTGGGCACAGGGGCCGCACGGTTGGGGGGTAGAATGAAAATATGGATGATGATAAACACCCATGTGAAGTTTCAAGGTAATGGGCGAAGCAGTTGCAGAGATATAGTATAACAAAAAAGTTTTAACCAAAAAACTTTAACCAGACGTACGTTAAAAAGTTAACGTTGAAAATGGCTAAGTCAATTACGTAGAAATAATAGGTGAAGGTAAAAAAATGGTCACATGTTGGATAGTTGTATGTGGTAGGCACCCCTTAGTTATGAAGCTGTGAAAGTTTGGTGGTCCTAGGTGATACAGTACCAAAGAAATGGACTTAAAACACGAAAACTTAACATTGTAAACGCGAAAACTTAACATTGAAAATGGGTAAGTCGACTGCGCGTAAAAAATGGGTCAAGTTAAAAAAAAAGTAACATGTTGGATAGTGATATGTGGTGGGCACCCCTTGATTATGAAGCTGTGAAAGTTTGATGGTCCTAGGTGGAACAGTACCAAAGAAATGGACTCAAACACGAAAACTTAACATTGATTGTGGACGCCGCTCGCCGCTCGCCGCCCGCCTGCCCGCCCGCCCGCCCGGCTTTCGCCAATCCAATAGCCTGGATTTTTTTTCAAAAAACCTGGCTAAAAATTAATATATTTATTGTAAAATTTAAAATTTCTCCCTCAAAGTATACTTTGCTAGGAGTGAGTGAGTGAGTGAATAGGGTTTAACGTCCGCTTTTCTGACATAGAGGTACAAGCCTCAGGGAGTCTACACGCAGACGGGTCAACGGGGTCGTGTCCCGTATCCACCTGTCCAAGGGGGGTAAATCCCAACTTCAGAACTCAATATTTACAATCAAAATATATATTCAGTCCTGAAATTAGAACAACCTGATCTGGTGCCAGGCCCTCGCCACACCAGCATCATTTATCCCATCCCCTAAAAGTAATAGGATTAGCGCTAATCTTACTTTTATATATGGGGCATAGCCTGACTCAACTCTCACATACAAGAAAGCCAAAAATGTACATGAGGGCCAAATCCGGTATAGTGGGTTCCGGAAAGTATGAACACAATCGTTAAGCCAGTTTAGTCGCCTTTTACGACAAGCAATGGCTACTGCAGCACTATTCTCAGGATCAGTTGATCCCGCCCCGGTGCCTGCACGGGGCCATACTTTGCTAGGAAAGTATACTTTGCAATGTTGGTGAAATAGGCTACTGATTGCAATCAAATGAATCATGGGTTAACAGCTTGCCAACAGCTGAGGTGATTTTCGGACGTCTCCAAGAAGGGAAGAAATGATACGGAATAACAAGCAATGATAAGATTGGCGTGTTTTGGTCATCTCCGATATTGATTGATTGATTTATTGGTGTTTAACAGCCTATCAACAGCTAATGTCATTTAAGGCTGTGCCAGCTTGATACGCATTGGCGGGGATCCCAAAATTAGAACGGAATATTTACATCGAAAAAAATATCTTCAGCCCAGAAATTAGAATAACCCGACCTGATGCCAGGTCCATACCACACCAAAGTCACTTGGCCCCACCCCTAAAAATAATACGATTAGGAATAATCACATTACTCTTATAAGGCGTATAACCAGATTCAACCTTCACATACAAGAATGCCAAAGACGTACATGAGGGCCAAACCAGGGGCCCGTTTCACTAAACTTCTTACGCTACAAACTTTCTTACGTCTACGATACTTTTCGTACAAACTTCTTGCGAACTTCTTACGTGCGTTTCACTAACATGTGCGTACAAAATTTCTTAAGTTACAAACTTCTTAAGAATTCTTCAGTATTGGAAATCCATCAAGCCCTTTAAATGTAAACATCCGGTCCGACTTTGACAACCAGACGACAGCTGTTAAATCAACTGCCTTAGTTGAAAACCAGGAAAGTGAATTGGACTGACACCGAGTGTCCCATCCACGGCGCCCAGGTTGTTCGGAATCCTGGCCACACAATAAAAGGCTTTTTTTACAGTTGGCCAGGTCTTATTCCTCGGTTGGAAAACTGATGTTGTCCAGTCGATTATTGATGGCTGAGACAACATCATTAATACACCGAGAAACCGAACTCCTAGAGACACCGTGGATGTCGCCAGCCTCGGAGTAGAACTCACCCTTCGCTAGGCAGCGCAGGGTAACCAATGTCTGCAAAGTTTCAAGTGCTTGAGTCTTTGATGATCTCAAATGTGATTTTTATTTGCTTTAGTTTGTACTGTATACTATACGGGGCATGGAGTATATGCAATACATCATGTGGCGTTGTACACATACCACAAATAATTTGACATACCCATAAATACAAGTTTGTGCAACGTCCTATTGATTGTTTTCATCACACTTATATACAAAGTCTGATTTCCTATTACATTTAGGGGAAGGGGCCAAGTGGCTTTGGTTTGGTATGGACCTGGAACCAGATCGGGTTCTAATTTCAGGGCTGAATATATATTTGTTTCGATGTAAATATTCCGTTCTGATTTTGGGACCCCCCCCCCCCACCCTTCCCCCCGAAATGCAGCAGGTTGAATACGGGATCGAACCAGTTGGCCAGGCCTTACATGACCTTAACCTGTTGTAGCTTCCTGGCATAATATTTATAGTACGATGTTGTCATATCTGTCTATAATGTATTGCACCACATTGTAACATTTTCTCTGTCATATTATTTGCTGTATGTGTCAAACGGTCGAAGTGATGAAACTGTAAGATGGCTGTACATACAAAGATGGCGGAGATGGCAACTCGATGTACCATAATTATAGTATACAGTAACAACAAAAATGATATGACAACACATTACATACATATTACTTTTGAAAATATTTGATTCGTGTTTTCATCCATTTCACCCCTACACCACACTACAATTATAGTGAATCACTCCTCCTTAAACCACATTATATCAGGCTGCATTTGCTGGCTAACTGATAAGCAGCTAAAGCTAGATAATCCGGTCTGTCTACGCATTAGGGTCCCTATAAGTGATTTGAGAAACTTACAAAAACTTCCAAAAAATAAACACACGAACAGACAGATGGACAGACCAACACTTAAAAACAAAATAAACAGACGAACGGACGTACGATCAGTAGTGAGGGTAATGTATTACTAAGTAATGCCAAAAATAAACGGACAGACATACAGACGGAAGCATAGGGCGAAACCTGTAGGGCGAAATATGCACGGCCGATTTTATGGCGATGTTATTCATGAAATACATGTATGGCGGCCGTGACACTTGCGCTAAAAAATCTTCGTACGACAGCCCAATACCTATCGCAGACTTACGAGGAAAGTTACGAACTTCGCAAGAAAGTTCGCACGAAATTGACGTTAGTGAAACGGTAAAATGCGCCTAAGAAGTTTGTACGATAATTTCTTATCGTAAGAAGCTTAGTGAAACGGGCCCCAGGTCTCCAGTCGGGATTCCGGTAAAAAAATGGATAAAGGATATGGGTACAGAGAGCAACTAGCTCATTTTATCGAATAATCCTCTCTGGTTCTTTAAGAAGCTCAGATTCTCCTTTCATTAAATCCGAAACACAGGATCACCGCTTTAAGACCCACTCCCCTCTGACAGAGTTATATATAGCCTGTGAAAGTGTCTGACAATGGAAACACTAAATATTGTGATTTTTTAAAAAATAAAATTCTTCTCCAAAAGTAATACCACTCACAATCACCCATGCATGAAATTGACCATACCTCCTTATTTAGTCTTGCCCTCTGCTTTATCTCACAGACAATGAGCCCAATAATCCTGGAATGGTATGTAGCGGCCAGCGAGTAGAACTTTGGATTGGAGGCTATCTCCTGGTACCAAACATCCGGGTACCTACAATACACAAGTGGACCACAATCTGAACCAAGCTCATCTCATTTCTAGCCAGATTTAGATCACATGTGGAAGACTCGGATCTGTGACACAAAAAAAAATGCCTATTACAAAAAATCCATTACCCCACCCACTTGGTCTCATACAGTACTATCTTCTAGAATATCTGTATGAGACCAAGTGGGTGGGTTAATGGATTTTTTGTAATAGGCATTTTTTTATCTACCACCTGTGATTTAGATCAGCAAAAGCACTTATACAGGGATTTTGCTTATTGGATTCATACTGGATGGATTCATGATCAAATAGTGAAAAGTGAGAAACCCAAGCAGGGTGCATAATCATCTTGCACATACACACAGTACATTTATGGTTTAATACTTCTGCTCACAACAGTAACGTTATTTTATTGCAAGCCCCATTTCTCTAGCAAATGCTTACTAGATGGGGAGCCATTCCATACAGAGTTTATACTTACTCTATGGGGAACCATTACAGAGTTTATACTTACTCTATCGGGAACCATTCCGTACAGAGATACACTTTGGACCATTTCCGTTTACAGAATATACTCACTCTATGGGGACCATTCCGGGGAACAGATTTAATTACTTACTATGGGGAACCATAGTCAGAGTTATACTTACTCTATGGGGAACCATTCCGTACAGAGTTTATACTTGCTCTATGGGGAACCATTCCATACAGAGTTTATACTTACTCTAAGGGGAACCATTGTACAGAGTTTATACTTACTCTATGGGGAACCATTCCGTACAGAGTTTATACTTACTCTATGGGGAACCATTCCATACAGAGTTTATACTTACTCTATGGGGAACCATTGCCGACAGAGTTTATACCTTACTCCTATGAATCCATTCTACAGAGTTTTATACTTACTCTATGGGGAACCATTCCATACAGAGTTTATACTTACTCTATGGGGAACCATTCCATACAGAGTTTATACTTACTCTATGGGGAACCATTCCGTACAGAGTTTATACTAACTCTATGGGGAACCATTCCATACAGAGTTTATACTTACTCTATGGGGAACCATTCCATACAGAGTTTATACTTACTCTATGGGGAACCATTCCGTACAGAGTTTATACTTACTCATGGGGAACCATCCTACGAGTTTATACTAACTCTGGGGAACCATTCATACAGAGTTTAAAACTTACTCTATGGGGAACCATTCCATACAGAGTTTATACTACTCTATGGGGAACCATTCCTACAGAGTTTATACGTATTTTACTCTATGGGGAACCATTCCGTTACGGGGTTCCATACAGAGTTTACTTACTCTATGGGGAACCATTCCATACAGAGTTTATACTTACTCTATGGGGAACCATTCCGTACAGAGTTTCTTCACCTGGGGGATGTCGGCGGGGCAGAGGAAGCGCAGCTGCACCTCTCGCTGGATGCTGAATGTCTGCGCCTCAGTCATGTAGTCATCATTTTCTGTAGCAAACTCTGGAAACAAATAAGACCTCCTGATATGTGGCTGTGACTGGAGATTGAGCTTATGGGATTTGTGACCAGTTGTAGCTCTTGATCAAGTAGCAACTCCTGTAGCTATCTATATTGTCATAATTACTGGAATATGTTATTATACCCACTTTTTGTAGAAAAATGGGGATATCGTTTTCGTCACGGGTGTCCCTTTGCAAATTTGCCTTAAAAGTTGTATAATAATGTATTTGCGAAGGTAACTCTTGCAATTCACTCCTGTACCGTCCGTAGCCAGAGTTACGATTCCACTCATAGGACTCCTCGGCAGAATAGCGAATCACATCTGATTTGCACGTTCGCAGTTAATTTTGACATAATTATTTAAAATATTTTCCATCTGAAAACAATATTAGTATTATAAAAGTAATACAAAATAAAACTTCGGAAACAGTTGGTACCAATGTAACAATGTTTAGATGTTGATTCTAGCTTAAATTTACTTTATCAGGAGCCTATTTCACCAACATTGCAAAGAATACTTTAGTAGCAAAGTATACTTTGAGGGAGAAATTTTCAATTTTAGGATAAATTTATTAATTTTTATTATACTGAACATATTACATTATCACAGCCATTTAATGGCTGTGATAATGTAATAAATTCAGTATAATAATTCTGCATGAGTGAAATAAAAATATTATGAGTGAAATAAAAATATTATGAGTGAAATAAAAATATTATCATTAAATTGTCAAGGAATAGGTCAACTTCCCAAACGCACTGATCTTTTTCAATACTTAAAAGAAAAAAAAAATCACATATACTGTTTGCAAGATACCCATTTCACTCCAGGGGAAGACGAAACATTTGTACGGACTAGGTGGGGTAATGATTGTTATTTCAGTTCATTTCGATCTAATGCAAGGGGAGTAGCAATATTATTCAATGGTAATTTAGACTATAAAGTACACCAGTCAAAATGCGATCCCAATGGTGACTTCATTCTACTAGACATCACTATTGAAAATAATAAATTTACACTTGTATGCCTGTATGGACCAAACTCAGATGATCCCCTTTTTTTTCAGAACATATCAAAAGAAATTGATGAAATGAATAACGATAAATATATTTTATGCGGAGATTTTAACCTTGTTTTGGACCCAGATTTAGACTATCATAACTATAAAAATATAAATAATAAAAAATCTAAAGAAAAATTATTAGAAATTATTCAAGAAAAATATTTAATCGACCCTTTTAGAGAAAATCACCCCCTAATGAGAAGGTTCACATGGAGATGACGGCAGCCTTTTCAGCAAGCAAGACTAGATTTCTTCCTCATCTCTGAAAATACTTTACCTTCAATTAAAAACTGCATCATTGAAAATAGCTACAGATCTGATCATTCACCTGTATTGTTAAGTTTACGTTTCAACAATTTTATAAAGGGAAAACCACTATGGAAACATAACAATTCAATGCTGAAAGACATAAATTACATAAACATGATTAATGAAAAAATAGAAGAAATAAAAAATCAATATGCTATTCCAATATATAACCGAGAAAACTTACATGAAATACCAAACAACGAATTGCAATTCACAATTAACGATCAACTTTTTCTAGAAACACTTATGATGGAACTACATGGAAAATCTATTTCTTATTCTTCCTTTATAAAAAAAGAAACCAATCAAAAAGAAAAATCATTAACAGAACAAATATTAGACATGGAAAAACAGTTAAAGAAAGAAGACATGAATAAAATTGAAATTTTAAAATTAGAACTCCAGGAAATTCGTAAAATTAAAGTAAATGGTTCAGTTATTCGATCAAGGGCTCAAATATAAATGAAGGAGAAAAAACCAACAAAATATTTCTGTGCACTCGAATCTCATAACTTTATAAGTAAAACAATACCAAAACTTGAAACAGAAAATGTCAAAATAATTACAAATCAGTAAGAGATATTAAAAGAAACAGAACTATTTTACACCAAACTGTATAGCAATAAAGACACAGCTGCTTATAAAGATTTAGATTTGGATAATATTTTGGAAAATACGCATGTACCAAAATTAAATGAAACAGAATCAGAAAAACTAGAGGGATTAATCACAAAAACTGAACTAGCCTTTGCACTAAATAACATGACGAACAACCGTAGCCCAGGTACAAGCGGATTTGCATGCGAATTTTATAAAATGTTTTGGCATAAAGTGGGTGATTTCATTTGTAGGGCAATAAATTATAGCTATCAGAAGGGTGAACTATCTATAACTCAACGGCAGGGTATAATAACACTAATCCCAAAAGAAAATAAATCTCGACATTTGCTAAAAAATTATAGACCTATCCCCACTGAAAAAATCACTGGTATTCCAGTGGAATTCCACTGGATTCCAATGGAATTTTGATATTCCAGTGAAATCACTGGTATTCCAGTGGTATTCCAGTGGAATACCAGTGATCGTATTCCAATGCCACATATTCCAGTGGAATACCAGTGACATATTCCAGTGAGATTCCAGTGAGATGGAATTCCAGTGGAATACCAGTGATCATATTCCAGTGACACGGAATTCCAGTGGAATGCCAGTGACCATATTCCAGTGGAATACCAGTGACCATATTCCAGTGACTGGAATTCCAGTGGAATACCAGTGACCATATTCCAGTGACATCGACTCCAGTGGAATACCAGTGACCACATTAATAATACATGGGATCTCATATTTTAAAGGGGCATAACCCTTGTCAAAAATTATTCCTAGTCTGTATAAAATCCTAGGATTTTCCTAGGAATTAAAGGGCAAAAATCATTAATTCCATCACATCATAGGAAAATCTAAGGAATCCTAGGAATATTTTCATTTTAACATTCCTAGGTATGCTATAAGTTGGGATTCCTAAGAAATTCCTAGGAATAACTTGTTAATTAAAATCCCAGAAATCCCAGTTGCTAGGAATGTTATCAGTCTGTGGGAATATTCTAGGAATGCTAGATACACATTACAAAATTCCTAAATGTCCAAAGTCTTAGGATTTTCATCTTGTGTTATGGAAATTTAGAGAATGTTAGTAATAGTCTGGAGGACTCGGGCGGTCACCCAAAATTCTCGGTTAAAGTTTTTTTCTTTGCTGATTATTGTTGGTTAGGGCACGTGTAATAATATCCCGGGTGATGTGGAGTTGTCACCCTTGGGCATTTTAAGAAATCCAAGATGGCCGCCATATATCAATAAAATTGAGAAATCATATTTTAGTTTACAGAAAATGGACAGTAAGTGTTAAATAATATTGCACTGTCATATTTGAGTGTATATAATGACGATTGTTGTGTTTTTAAAATAAATTCAAGCATAAAATCCAAGATGGCCACCATATACATACAGCATTGTGCAAAAGTGTTTATTATCGATATGTACTACACAAAATGGCATATGAATTGATAAAACTTTTCATTTGCATATCTAAATACTTCATAAGCCTGATTTTGTGTCCCTTAAACAAAAACACACCTTTAAAAATCCAAGATGTCTGCCATATACAATAAAACCATCACATTGTGCTAATATAATATGACTCACGGTTCACACGGTTTTTATTTTCGGATCGACAGAACATAACTGGTGTATAGAAACATGACATGTGTTAAAATATTCCAGCACATTTACACATTCAAGAAGGCCACCTGAATTATGTGCCGTGATACATTTAACATATCTCCTTCCATGAGACACATACACCGACGTTGAACTACAGCATCAGGAACTACAATATATGAATTTTAATCATGTCTGAAGGATGTACATTCAAGTTTCGATATGGCGCAGAATGTCAGTAAAGTGACCCGTGCTCCACGAATACTGGATCCGCACAATTACATTCCATAATAAATGCCATCAAGATTTACGGAGACAGACTCCATGAAGAATTTACAGATTTCCTTTTATAGAAACTGTGTTTCGCGGTTTTCTTAAACAAAATATTTATTTCCATCGACCCCCTTGACCAATCTCAGCATACAGAGAATATTGGAATTATAAATATCGAGAGTGGCAATGTCATGACAAACAAAACAGTTAATGTTGACAAAGCTGTGTCACTCAGACTGCAGGAAATGGACGAGTTTGAGAATAATTGGCCAGTTAGTTTTCACCAGAAGATTCCAAAAACTGTTATCACATTGACCGTCTCTCGAAAGCACATCAGTGCTGGTGATGAACAGATATTGGATACAGAAATTGTATATGCTAGGGCAATGGGGTTACAGTCCAGTTCATTGGCATTGACACAGATGAGATTCTCCATCAAATAAAAGAACATCTCAGAGAAGCCAAATCCAAATCAAATTTGAAGAACTTGAGTTGATATCACCAGTTCTCAATCTGAAGCAACAGCTAATGTAGATGCCATTTACAGAGATGGCTGCGCAGTATTATGGATGATACCGTAGCCTTCCCCAGGGACAGTTCAGGACAACATACAAAGATTCCGCACACACCGAGAAGGTCACCTGAAACAATGAAACGTATATCTCGCGTTCGATAGGTATGGGGAAAGCAGTACCAAGGACTCTAAACGAGTGGGTCGAGAACAAGGGGCAATTCAAATTTTTAATATTAGGCCATCAAGTCGTTTCCCACCATAGAATAAGGCCCAACTGATTGAGCTGATATGTCATGATATCAGGGAAAATCCAGACACATCCATCAACACAACTCTCAAGTTGACCTGTACCAATTGAAGTCAACAACGGTGTTCTCACTGAGAAACACGACATGAGATCAACGCATGAAGAGGCAGATACACGGATTGTACAACAAGCTTCTTACATCAGTGCCAGATCTTTTCGCTCATTATTGCTGACGACACGGACATTTATTCTGCTCCTCCATATCTATCATTCCGGTGACCTGTCTGGTCATGTCATGATGGTAGCACCGGTCAAAGGACGCGATGTAATTGACATTAATGAAACATATGCCAAGCATCGTGACATTGTTCCACATCTTCTCAGTATGCATGGACTAACAGGGTGTGACATGGTTGCCTGTTTCTTTGGGATCGGAAAGATATCAGCATGAAAGGTGCTATGCAGTGGAAAATAGACGCTGGCAAATCTCGGAGTCGCCATAGCGCATATTGACCATGTTCTTAAAGAGGTGACGCCGTTCATTCTAGACTGCTATGGGTTTCCACCGTGCAGTTCCACCACAGAGGCTCATATAATGATGTGGTCCTCAAAAGTGGGACGAAGCATGGCATCAGTACCAAAACTTAAATCTTGGCCACCAACTATTGCAGCATATTCCGTAAACGTCAAGCGTGCACATTTGCAGGTGTATATATGGCGGCACTCACTGGATACATACCCTCCGCAAATTGATCCTGCCGACTTTGATTGGTCAAATGAAGATGATTCCTGGAATCCTATCACCATACCGGATGGTACACCAGTAACACCCATGGACATCCTAAAGCTGATCTGATGTTCCTGTTTGTCAGATTCACCATGTTTTCGGTTTCAGGCATAAACATTCTAACAACTATGTAATATATGACTGATGAGACCTGTCAAATTAACAACTTGATATGGATCAATGCTGTTAGTTTGAAGACTGAATATCGACCCATAGACTGAATGACAAATTGTGCAGGCACTGGTCAGCATGGGTTCGTTCACAGACTGAGCTGAATCTACACATAATAGTTATAGTTCAAATATTTAGTTTTTAGTAAATTAGTTTACAATTCAATATTTGAAGTATAACGTACTTGTTGCTTCGCCCGCCCATTCATGGGTTGTAAACACAGCCTTCTTTAGTACCATTTGATTGGCTGCCAGAACAGTGGTGCGTGCACTCATTGGCCTGATGTCTGGACCACATTGGATATTTGAGACAAGCCATGCGATTTTGTACCTAAATGCATGTGCTTTATTGCACAAAAAATATTTACAAAATTTATGATGTTTTCAATGAATGTCAAAAGTTAATGAATGCTATTCCACATTTGCTATGAAAATTTCGTCAACTTTCGATGTTATTTACGGAAAAGCAATAGCACAGTCTTTGTAAATATTTTTAGAAAATGACACACATGTGTTTAGGTACAACATCACATGACGCGTGATGTTTAACACTGAACGCCAACGCCATAATCTACAAATATTTAGTGATTAATTCGGACGCAAAATGCAGTGTTTTCATTGGTTGAGAATGTAGGGCAAACAACAACCTTTACTGATCCATATCTCTAGTCACAATAACATAATTACGCTGTTGTTTTTATATTACAATTTAATTTAGCTTTAACAAGTTATTTGTTTTATCGCCTGTCTTTTCGATCTGACAATGTCAAAGTATACAGGTGGTTACTCAAGTGTCAAGTTGCTTAGCGCCTATCAGTTTTACCTCATGATGCATATGCATGGCGGCCATCTTGGAATTTCAGTTTGTCTAATTATGTTTAAAATATACAGACAACTACATTCCCTACAGGAACACTGTATATACATGTAATATCATTTTAAATTCAACTGTTACTAATTCATTAAATTGTGAGTTGTTAGTGGCCATCTTGAATTTTAGAATGACTTAAAATGACCTCACTGTATCTATCTACAGTCTTCAAGAAATGTAACTGGCATTATAGATAAAAGCATATCAAATCATTTAAATATATATTTTGCAAATGCATATGAACATTCCTAGATTTGGTTGACCTATGGTGGCCATCTTGAATTTCTCAAAACGCCCAAGGGTGACAACTCCACATCACCCAGGATCTCATTCCACATGCCCACCACAACAATAATCAGCAATGAAAAAAACTTTAACCGAGAATTTTGGGTTAGGGTAAAAATTGGCATTATTCCTCTAGAATATAATATTGGTGGTTCTTGAATGTGTACCCTTATGATTCTCACTGAAATTACCATTTGAGATATCAATGTAGACTTTCACTGAAATGTCTGGGAATTATTAACCTCCAAGACACAGACAGACACATATGTGTCTGAACAATGCTCTCGCAGTCTTTGTGGCTGCAGAGAGATTGAGGCGAAAAATAAGCGCCTGAATTACAGACATACAACAACAACAAATAGAAGTTAAGCTGTCACATGGTTTAAATTATTTATGATTTAAACATGAATTACTTCAATATGTAAGTCAACAATCAAACCACAGTAAACTATTTCACAAGCAATGAAGTAGACTGGTAGAAAGGATTAAGACTAGTCTATGTATCATTTAAATGTAATAAGAAAAATTTGATTTCCAAATTATGAAAGAACTAACCAGTAACCGACTGGATCCAGTAAACAACTTATGCGATATTGGATTCACATTCTATCACTTTCCAGCGTTAAAGACACAATAAAATTACAAATTAAAAGACAGGCTAATAATAGAAACTGGATAAAAGACTGACACACATACTGTGACTGACAGACACTTGACGATTGATTAATTTATGCACACAACCAAACTACAGTAAGAGATTTCATAAACAAATGAACTACTGTCTGTTCCACGTATTGCTGCTGCCTATCTATGTATCTCTATATTCTATCTATATATTTTCAGGGTCATATATATTAAGGAAACCAATAGAAATCTGCTGTGAAAAGATTTTTTTGCAATCTGTTTTGGTCACAAATCATCTACATCTGCATTATCTGGGCATTTACAAATGTAGCATATTTATGTTCAATCAATCTGTCCCACACTATTATTGTTAAAGCCCACTTGTAGAAAGCTACATTGGAGTTGAATTTTCCTCATTTTAGACCGGTTCAATACGGGATATTCCAACCCGATGGCCTGGCCTTAAATGACCTTAGCTTTTAATAGGCCTTTAAACACCAATACTCAACTCCACCGGTAAATTGCAACAGGATTTTACTGGCATACCAGTGCCATTCCACTGGTAAATTTTGTTGGTATTCCACTGTGAATTCCACTAGTAACTTTTGACGGTATTCCACTGGCTTACCAGTGGTATTCCAGCGGATGGGAGGAAAGATCACTAGATTAACAATAACAATGGGATTCATACTTTCTGGAATCCCGTCCACCCGGTTTTGCCCTCATGTACATTTTTATTTTGGCTTTCTTGTATGTGAGAGTTGAATAGGGTTATACCCCATATATAAGTATTAGGATTAGTAATCTATTATTACCTTTAGAGGATATGAGCATAGTGAGGACCTAGCGAGTGGAATATTTCCGCTCAGTGGCATTTCCAGTGGAAATAACACTGGCAGTGGAATATTTCACCGGAATTCCAGTGGAATGCCAGCAGAATTTCCAGTGGAATACCGACGGAATTCAGTGGAATATCAGTGCATTCCATTGGAAATTCCAGCGAAATATTCCACAGGAATTCCAGTGGAATGCCACCAGAATTTCCAGTGGAATAGCGACGGAATTCAGTGGAATATCAGTGCATTCCTTTGGAAATTCCACTGGATTCCGGCGAAATATTCCAATGGAATTACCACCGGAATACCAGTGGAATATTTCGCCGGAATTTTCACTGGAATACCAGTGACTTCCGCTGGAAATTCTAGTGGTATTCCACTGGAAATTCCAGTGTATTCCGGCGAAATATTCCACTGGAATTCCAGTGGAATTCCATTGCTTTTTTTCTCTAGGGATTTCATTATTAAACACAATTTACAAAATGGCATCAGCATCTATCGCTAATAGAATAAAAACAGTATTAGACAAATTAATAAATGGGGACCAAACAGGATTTATTTCAGGAAGATACATGGGGGAAAACACTAGACAGGTATACGACATTATGCAATATATTGAAAAAAACAATATCCCAGGACTTCTTCTTCTTATAGACTTTGAGAAAGCATTTGACTCTATATCGTGGAACTATATTCATAAAGTACTTCGTTACTTTAAATTCGGACCAAATATTAGGCAATGGATTACATTATTCTACAAAAATGCTCAACTATCAGTTAATCAACATTGTAACCTCTCACCTTTTTTTTCAATACATCGAGGCTGTCGTCAGGGAGACCCACTCTCACCGTACATATTTAACTTATGCGCAGAAATACTTGTAATCAGAATACGCAAAAATCATAAAATTAAAGGAATTAAAATAAATGGAACAGAATATAAACTAACACAGTTTGCAGATGACACTAGTGCCTTCTTGGATGGATCAAGTGAATCACTAAATGAAACACTTAATGAACTGGAAATGAATGCCCATATATCAGGACTTAAAGTTAATTTTGATAAAACACAAGTTATTTGAATTGGGGCAAAAAAATTTAGCCAAGACTCAATAAAAACAAAATGGAAACTAAAGTGGGGAAATAACAGATTTAAATTGCTTGGAATTACATTTGACACATATATAGAAAAAATTGTGAACATAAATTTCTCGGAAAAAATGAGGCTCATAAAAGAAACAAGAGGGCCATGATGGCCCTAATTCGCTCACCTGACTCCATGAACACCAGAGGAGAATGTGACATTGAGTTCATGTGTTTTAAAAAAATTGTGCTATTTTTAGATGGCGGTCATCTTGGATTCAGCGATGACTCATTTTACAAAATTTGAAAATGCTTCACCCAGCATCGGCCATGTGGTTCCTGAGAAAATGACGTTAAAAATCTTGAATAAATGGACCTTTTGGTGGCCATCATGGATGACATAATCATCCGATTCCGACAAATATTGCACCAGAGTGATCGCCTCATTGATACCTTCAATTTGATATATGACATGACCATATTCAGTCAAAAATAAAATTTGACCCCAATTTGACCCCACGGGCCATGCCCATTTTTGACCCCGGGGTCACCATTTTAACAACTTTCAAAGAGCAATGTACATCGATCATTCCTACCAAGTTTCGTCGAAATCCGGCTAGCGGTTCATGAGAAGATTTTTTAAGAATTTATGCTATTTTTAGACGGCGGCCATCTTAGATTAGCGATGACCTCCATTTTAACAAATCTGAAAAGGCTTCACCCATGGACCATAATTTTTAAGTTTGGCTACCATGGGCCAAGCGGTTCATGTGAAGAAGAATTTTGAAATCTTTAATAAAAGAACGACCTTTTGACATTTCGGCGGCCATCTTGGACGACATAACAATCCGATTTCGACAAAAAAATGCACAAGAGTGATCGCCTCATTGATACCTTCAATTTGATATATGACATGACCATATTCAGTCAAAAATAAAATTTGACCCCAATTTGACCCCACGGGCCATGCCCATTTTTGACCCCGGGGTCACCATTTTAACAACTTTCAAAGAGCAATGTACATCGATCATTCCTACCAAGTTTCGTCGAAATCCGGCTAGCGGTTCATGAGAAGATTTTTTAAGAATTTATGCTATTTTTAGACGGCGGCCATCTTAGATTAGCGATGACCTCCATTTTAACAAATCTGAAAAGGCTTCACCCATGGACCATAACTTTTAAGTTTGGCTACCATGGGCCAAGCGGTTCATGTGAAGAAGAATTTTGAAATCTCTAATAAAAGAACGACCTTTTGACATTTCGGCGGCCATCTTGGATGACATAACAATCCGATTTGGACAAAAAATGTACCAGAGTGATCGCCTCATTGATACCTTCGATTTGATATATAACATGACCATATTCGGTCAAAAATAAAATTTGACCCCACGGGCCACGCCCATTTTTGACCCCGGGGTCACCATTTAACAACTTTGAAAGAGCATTGTACATCGATCATTCCTACCAAGTTTCGTCGAAATCCGGCTAGCGGTTCATGAGAAGAAGATTTTTTAAGAATTTATGCTATTTTTAGACGGCGGCCATCTTGGATTAGCGATGACCTCCATTTTAACAAATCTGAAAAGGCTTCACACATGGACCATAACTTTTAAGTTTGGCTACCATGGGCCAAGCGGTTCATGTGAAGAAGAATTTTGAAATCTCTAATAAAAGAACGACCTTTTGACCTTTCGGCGGCCATCTTGGATGACTTAACAATCCGATTTCGACAGAAAATGCACCAGAGTGATCGCCTCATTGATACCTTCAATTGATATATGACATTGACATATTCGGTCATATATGACAATGACCGGGCCACGCCCAATTCGGTAAAATAAAATTTGCCCCAAGCCCCATTTTTGACCCCGGGGTCACCATTTTAACAACTTTCAAAGAGCAATGTACATCGATCATTCCTACCAAGTTTCGTCGAAATCCGGCAAGCGGTTCATGAGAAGAAGATTTTTTAAGAATTTATGCTATTTTTAGACGGCGGCCATCTTGGATTAGCGATGACCTCTATTTTAACAAATCTGAAAAGGCTTCACCCATGGACCATAACTTTTAAGTTTGGCTACCATGGGCCAAGCGGTTCATGTGAAGAAGAATTTTGAAATCTCTAATAAAAGAACGACTGTTTGACCTTTCGGTGGCCATCTTGGATGACATAACAATCCGATTTCGACAAAAAATGCACCAGAGTGATCGCCTCATTGATACCTTCAATTTGATATATGAAATGACCATATTCAGTCAAAAATAAAATTTGACCCCAATTTGACCCCACGGGCCACGCCCATTTTTAACCCCAGGGTCACCATTTTAACAACTTTGAAAGAGCAATGTACATCGATCATTCCTACCAAATTTTGTCGAAATCCGGTTGGCGGTTCTTGAGAAGAAGATTTTTTAAGAATTTGTGCTATTTTTAGACAGCGGCCATCTTGGATTACGTAATGACGTCATTTTAACAATTTTGTAATCCCCCTACCTAAGGACCATGACCATGAAGTTTGGTGACCATAGGCCCAATGGTTACCGAGGAGAAGACGTTTGAAAATGTTCACGGACGACGACGACGACGGACGACGACGGACACATTGCGGTAACAATAGCTCACATGAGCTTCGCTCAGGTGAGCTAAAAATCAACAGCTGGAACAAAAGGTACTTAACACCATTAGGCCGAATCAGAGTCATAAAGTCTCTTCTTCTCCCATCTTTAAATCACCTGTTTATATCCCTACCTAACCCCAGTCAAACATGTGTTAAAGATATCAGCAGCATTATGTATGAATTTTTATGGCAAGGTAAATCACGAGTAAAAGGCACTATCACATGCAAACAATATGAGGATGGCGGACTAAAAATGCCAAATATTGAGGACTATATATCGTCTTTAAAAACAACATGGGTAAGAAGAATAGTGTGCAACAAATACAAATTTATAAACATTTTAAATACAGAAATTGATACAGACAATATTTTTAAATTGGGAGATATGTACATCGAACAAAAAATAGGAAAAATTTCCAACCTTTTTTGGCGGGATGTTTTAAAAGCTCATCTAAAATTACAAAATAAGCTTAAGCCGATAAACATGGATGCATTTCTTTCTAGCACATTATTTTTTAATAAGGACATAAAATGTGGGACAACCTTCTTCAATAAGGCATGGTTTGATAAGGGAATATGTTTTATAAATGACATTATCAAAATTGATGGAACTTTTGCCTCTCAAAATGAACTTAAAAACAATTTCAACATAATATAAACTTTCTTCAATATTATGGCCTTGTCAAAGCAATAAAAGATTGGGGTAAAAGTTTGAAACTTATCAATATCGAAAAAAAGTTACAAATGCCATTTACTCCATACAAACTGAAAATATACCTAAAAAAACAAAACCGGGACAAAAGACATGTACCTCGCATTAAACTCCAATTCTGAAACTCCAGCTGGTAAAATTAAATGGAACTCCACCTATAATTTTAACAATGAAACATGGAAGAAAATATATTTATGGCCGCATACCATAACAAAAGACACAACTCGAAAATGGTTCCAGTACCGAATAAACCACAATATTCTGGCCACAAATGATTTCCTAAATAAGATTAAAATTGTCAGTAGTCCATTATGTACATTCTGTAATAATTTCTCGGAAACAATAAAACATTTGTTTTGGGATTGTAAGGTTACACAAAACATATTTAGGGAACTTCAAGAATGGTTAGCGACCAAAAATATAACTATTACAATTAACGAAAAATCATTCATCTTTGGGATTTACGAAAAAACAATAAGTATCTTCAAACAATTAATACTATTAGAAACTAAATACTATCTCTATTATTGCCGGTGTTCAAAAGTAGTACCAAGTCTCAGCATACTGAAGCATCGAATTCAACTATTGTATGAAACATCCAGGAAGGCAGCAATAATGGCCAACAAACTTGAAAACTTTACAAAAATTTGGGAAGACTTTATCATTTCAAAATTTTAATTTATGTAACAAAAACACCAAAATAAGATTTCATCTTCAGCTGAGCTAGTTGCGGGTGCTATAATAAATCTCTGCTTTTGTGCGGTTTTTTTTCCTTCCTTTCTTTGTTTTAACCCCTTCCCCACCCCCTCCCCACTTCCCATTCCACCTCATATTATAGGTTTGGGAAATAAAGACATTATAAATATGAATCTAGTAGAAGAATATAATATACATAGAGTAATACAGGTTCAAGCAAAGACCATGATCTGACGGAACCAGCCGCGTTTTGTTTTATAATCAGTGTGGGGATCGGAACAGATTGTACATTGGTTTGTCAATACATAATGTTACCAACAACTGTAACATTTAACCCTTTCAGCCCTAAATAACTGGAATGGATTATATATAATATGTTAATTTTCGGTCAATTCCATTCAACACAAAATACTTTTCAAATAATCTATTTATAATTTTTTTTTATTTTTTTTTTTAACAAATATGAAAACTACTTGCAAAGAGTGCAGATCCTGATGAGCCGGCTCGTCTGGATCTACACTGTTTAAAAACACCTATATAAATGGCTGTAGTGTTGAAAGGGTTAATACACGATTTAAACAGGATTGAACTTCACTTTTTACAGAGTGGGGCTGGTTCAGTTGGATCATGGGTAATATGAATGATAACAAATAATCAATTACATGTATTACATATGCTAAATCAAACTTTGGCTCTTGCAGCGCTGGAGAGTGACATTGTCATATGCGGGTTTATTATAAGTATTACTGTCTTTTTTTTTAATAACACGTGCAACTTTTTATTGAAAATTCAGGTATCTCATTAATGACGATTCTCATGTACCAGTCAACCATGAAGTCTTAATAGAACAGTGATTTCTACCCAGTACTGCAAGAGCAAAAGAGGGTGAATATCTGTAATTGCATGTTTTGTATTTGTATCCGACTATGACATGTATATTATGTACGGTTTGTGGGGGATGGCCCCGACCCACCACAAACCTATTACAGGGAAAATAAATATTTTCAAAAAAAAAAAAATAAAAAAAAAAATAATAATAATTCTGCATACTTTTAATCATGAAATATATGCATTTGTTAGTTCTATATAAAATAATGCATTTCAGCAAAACTAAATGATTACTCCCTCAAAGTATACTTTGCTAGTAAAGTATACTTTGCAATGTTGATGAAATAGGCTACTGGTCATCTACATATGTAAATTTATGTGCGAATCAAATCTGATTCGCTTTTCTGCTGAGGAATCCTACAAGTGGAATCGTAACTTTGGCTACGGACAGTATGGGAGTAGATTGCAAGTTACCGTTCGCAACTATAATAGATGGCGCTTAATTCTTGTAAGAAGTAAAACTTAGAAATTAAAACACTGAAGCAGTGTGGATAAAGTGTCTTGCTCAAGTACACAATGCATGCCTCCGGTGAGGCTCGAACCCACGAGTGTACGTTCAGCATTCCGATGCCTTAGTCGTGACTTCATGACTGTGTTGATATACAGTCATGATGACTTACTCTTGTAAAGTGGCATTTTCCTGTGGAATTTTCAAAAACAGTGATACAGTATCAAATTTACATATTTTCAATTAAATAACTTGTGGTTTATTTCAAGATTCATAATGATTAATTTTGACAAAATTCATGAATATCTGAGAGAAAAAACATAAATTGTATTGAAATCAACAATATAATGCTGGTGTAAGTTTGTAAATGTAAACTAGGGTTCAATCCAAGTCTTTTTACAGTGAGATGATGTATATGTTCAGCTTTATTGAAAAATATAAAATGCCAATAAGCAAATAGCAGCCATCACGACACAACTTGACTGGGTCGGTGATGTTCTCGACTATCCGACACCTCAAAGCCAGACACTTGACCACACGCAAATAAGATTATCTAAGCTATAATGTTATCTAGCTATCAAACTCATGGTTGTGGAGTTATTTGGTACTTAGAAACGTACTATTAGACACATTTCATTAAATTATTTATATTGAACTTAGATAAGTGGACAGACAAAACACTGCCACTACTGTACTGTACAGGGATCCTCCAGATTATCGAACAAAAATGGCAGCATTCTTATCATATTTTTCTAAAAATAGCAGCTACGGGCATAACATTTTCACAGAACAATCCTCGGTTCTTGCTTTCTAAGCGCATGTAAACTATTTAGCAAAATGTGCCATCTTTCTTACTTAAAATTGAGTCAGATCATCAGTCGTAAGATTGCCCCAAAATTAACATCGACAATCAGTTATCCGGACAAACGTATCCGGACAAACGTATAATAGTCTTATAACTTCTATTCTCACATTGAAATCATAAGTTTATCGCCTGTAAACCAGTGTAAACAGCATTGTGTAGCAGTGTTTTCTCCAGAGCGCGTTTTCGCGTTTTTTGGTGCAGTAAAATCGTCAGTGACTCAACAAAATTTCTATATTGCATTTTCCATGACGCAAGTACTTTTTTAGTAACGGCTGGTTATTTTTACGTCTGACAAGCCTGCGTGGCGAGTAAAAAAATCCAGCTGATATGCCTTTACTTTTAGAACATGAAATCGCTATGTTTGCTTACAAAAAAATTGTCAGTGAAAATAGTTGTAAGCTGCTTCGCTATTGGTGAGCAGCAATCCTAAAGTTAGTTGTGAATGGTGAATGGTGAATGGTAATTGTGAATTGCAATTACTCCTGTACCGTCAGTAGCTAGGACGGTACGGGAGTAGATTGCAAGAGTTACCTTCGCAACTATCCTAAAGTCAAATATCATTTGTCTGCATGCTAACATGGCCAATAGCCAATCAAATATCTCGTTTTATAAACTACACGCATCCGAATCTTGCTAATATTTAACCAACAACTTTTGTTTATTTCCGTAATGACCGCCCTCAAAATAACATGCAGCAGTTTTCTCACGCTAGCGACACCTGTCGGGACATTTTCGTTGGATACCAGAGCTCCAGATAAGCTGCGTATTTGCTTAAATACCCAATTAAAATTGGCAAAAACCCAATTGAAATCAGAAGTAGCGAGTATCAAAAAGCAATAACAAATTTGTGGTGCCTTTATCATGCTGCAGAAAACAATAAACAGACCACAAATATAGCATATTTTTCTTCTTTTCCATGAAAACACATCTTGGTATTTCATTAGACAACTAATGAAATGCCACGACATGTTTTCATTTCGAAGCAAACCATTCAACAATTGCTGTCTGTTGATGTGTAAACAGTCGTGTGATTTTATTTTACCCAATTAAAATTTTGAAATACCCAATTGCTTCAAAAATGATGGAGTGACAATACTCAATTACTAATTCCTTATCTGGAGCACTGAGATACTTTAGACGTTTATACTTAATTTATTCGCAAAGGTTACTACACTTTCCTAATAAGGAAATCAAGTAATTTTGATTCTAGGAAATAGAGCCACGCTTGAATTCGCGGGAACGAAAATCGAAAGTATGTCTAAAAAATGGCATCCAACTTTCTTGAAAGCGATGATGTAATTGTTGGGAGCGATTTTAACGGTTTTAATCCTTCAGAAGAGGGTTCAGATATTCACGATAGTGAAATATCATCCCATATATGGCGAGAAATCATGGCAGATTCCCTGGTAGGCGTGTTTGTAGACTAGTCTACATGGGGTACATGGGGTACAAGGTCTACACATACTACAACTGCTTATATAATGTTAAACAGTATTGGTGGTATATATTCAAATGTGTGTGTATTTGTGTGTTTTAGGCTTTTAGCAATATTTAGCAAATATTTAGCTAAAATGTTGAACTAAATGTTTAGGTTTGCTTATTACTATTAGTATTACAGTATAAAGAAGCAGTTATTTTTTTTTTTTAAATAAGAAAAAAAGTGTAGCACATCAGGGAATCTGCCATGATTTCTTGACATATCTATATCATCCGCAAGTGACAATACCTTAGACAACGAAAACATAGGCAATTATGATAGACACGAGTCACGACATTTTTCCGACATTGCGGAGCATATTTTTTGGGAAAATCCAAGTTCCAAGTTATTGTTTGGAATATTCAGCTTCAAAGTCGATGTAAACAACTTGTGGACAGAGTTGGGGAATGTTTTCAGCAAATTTTACTAAAAAGTTTACCTTGGCTAACTTCACACTGGTATGGAAACAGAAAGCAGTTACGTGATATATATGTATTCGTTGCAATATCGGATCAAAAGAATGCGCTTAATTAACAGATATTTTCATTTGTCCGATAAACTGATTGTCCGGATAACTGGTATGGCCACTGTACAGGGGTCCTACCAATTATCCGGACAATCAATTTATCGGACAAATCAAAATAGCTGTTAATTAAACGCATTCATTTGATCCGATTTTGCAACGGACACATCTAAGTCACTCAGGTGCTTGCTGTTTCCATGCCAGTGTGAATAATATATCGCCAAGGTAAACATTTTAGTAAAATTTGCCGAAAACATTCCCCCAGTATGTCCACAAGTTGTTTACAACGTCAAACGTCGCGCGGGGGCTTGTATCTGTCACTGCGCATGCGCATATTTTGAGGCCCCCTATAGAGCGTTTCAATACTCTGTTGTGTGAAGTATGCAGACGATACGATGCATTCCTCCAATATCATTTTCAGACTGTTTAATACACAATGTACAATACAGAGCAGATAGGAAGGAATGCGAAAATGTATCATGATAGAAAAAGAACGAAGAGCTACTTATTCAAAAACAAATAATAATTGTTTCAAGGCCAAATCGCCCCAAGCCATTTCGGACCCAATCCATTACACACCATTTCACACCCATATTCATTCGTGGATAAAATCGACAGGTGCGAAAACACCAGTGTACGAAACGATCATTACCGCGGAATTTCCACCAAATTATGAAGAGCTCAATCGAGTGCGCCCATTACGTCATTGCAGAGTTGTTCTATAAACACAATACATTCTATAAATACGATGTTTTCCAAGAAGCGAATGGTGATTGTGTTTTCTGCAAAACAACAGAATGCTGTTTATACTGGTTTTCAGGCGATAAAATTATGATTTTAAGGTGAGAATACAAGTTATAAGACGGTTATACATTTGTCCGGATAATTGATTGTCGATGTTAATTTTGGGGCAATGTTATGACTGATGATCTGACCAAATTTTAAGTGAGAAAGATGGCACAGTTTGCTAAATAGTTTCCATGCGTTGAGAAAGCAAGAACCGACGATTGTTCTGTGAAAATTTTATGCCCGTAGCTGCTATTTTAAGAAAAATATCGTAACAAAACAGCCATTTTTGTCCGATAATCTGGAGGATCCCTGTAGAGTGAAGAAGAGACCACTAGCCGAAACGTCCAGGGGACGAAACCACGAAAACATATTTTGGTCGACAACTTACCATTCGCCAGATTTATATTTTAACGTTAAACTAGTATGTTACAGTTCAGATATATTATTCGCTTTCTTTAACCCATATCGGTCCATTGAATAGAGATCACGACATGAAAAAATGTATTTGATTTTTGTTTTTGTCAAAAAAAAATTCTACCGGAAATGAACTTGTTAGAAGCACTTGGTTATGAACTAAAAACTACCGGTTGCTATTCTTCACCAGAAGAGGGTACGCATACCAAGAGCACATAATTATGTCAAGTTGTTTGACCAGCGATTTATATACGTCTCTGAATTTACGAACCACGATATGAATTAAAAATTGCTTCATGTGTCGTGTCCTATCCTGTATCGTGAAATTTTATGGGTTAAAGTTGAAATTATTGGAAGTAAACCTTTGTATATTGGGGCGTATTACAGACCAAAAGAATCAGATCTCGAAAGCGCAGTAGATTTTGGTAAATCACTGGAGCTGGTGAGATCATGTAAAGGGACTAAATGGGTTCTTGGGGACTTTAACTATCCAAAATTCACTTGGGATTCTGAGCACATATCCTCTATACAGACAGGCTGTGGCTTGCAACATATTTATGAGCATTTCATTGGTCTATTAAATGACCACAGCCTAGTTCAGATGGTAAATGAAAGGACGAGATTTGAGAACATTCTTGACCTATTCCTGACATCCAATGAGAGCCTAGTGGATGATACCCAGTTTCACTCTGGCATATCTGATCATAATATTGTTATCGCTACAGCACAACGAAAACCAATTTCCAGTAAACAGACTCCTAGAGATATACCACTTTACAGAAAAACAAATTGGGATGGTTTCAAACAATTTATGAATGAAAATAAAGCAGATATCTTATCAAACCATGATATTCTTTCCGTAGATGAAGTTTGGTCGAAGTTTAAAAACACACTACACTCTGGCATAACAAAGTTTGTACCAATGAAGCGAGGCAGCAGTAAACGATCATTACCATGGGTAACACAAGAGGTCAAAAGGCTAATCAGGAAGAGAGATAAACTTTTCAAACAACTAAAAGGTAACAAGACAAATGATCTTAAGAAGAAATTTACTGAAATTAAACAAGTAATAAAACAGAAGATAAAAAATGCATATAATAACTACCTCGAAAATATACTTGAATTAAACCAGGAGGACAACTCAACATACTTTAACTCGAAAAAATTAGACAGTATGATAACAAATGCAAAACAAGACTCTCAAGGTATTGCACCACTAAAATACCAAATCACTGGTAATGTCCTGTCAGGCAACAGTGACAAAGCAAATATTTTAAACCGGCAATTTCAGTCTGTCTTTCCCCCTTGCACCACTCTCACTTGGTCAGTCATGCCTTAGCACCATTAGACGCCTAGGTATCTCGAAAGAAACGTCGCACACCAATAAGTACCCCAAAATGCCTCCCATACACATTAGTGCAGCTGGTGTCTACAAACTTCTTGGCGGTCTAACTTGAAAACAGACAAAGCAGCTGGACCCGACAACATCAAACCATTAATACTTAAAGAACTGAAAGATGAGATTTTTTAGATAATACAACTCATCTTTCAGAAATCACTCTGCAATGGCAAACTACCTTCAGACTGGGCCAATGCAAATGTCGCCCCTTTGTACAAAAAAGGCGACGCCAGTAACCCAGCAAACTACAGACCTATCTCCTTGACCTGCATCATATGCAAACTCATGGAACACATTATAGCCTCTAACCTCACCTCTCATTTCAATAAGTATAACATCTTGTATGACTTACAGCATGGGTTCAGGGAAAGGCGCTCTTGTGAGACACAACTAATCCAGCTTATTGATGACTTGGCCCGCACCCTAACACAAGGCACACAAGCTGATCTTGTACTACTAGATTTTAGTAAGGCATTTGATAAGGTGACCCATCTAAAACTGCTTTTCAAACTTCAAGAACATGGTGTTTCAGACTTGACCATAAACTGGATACATTCTTTCCTAATTGGTAGACCTCAGACCGTTGTCCTAGAAGGTGAAACCTCATCTGAAGCTCCTGTTACCTCCGGTGTCCCACAAGGCTCTGTACTCGGCCCATTGCTTTTCCTTCTCTACATAAATGACCTTCAAGACAAAATTATATCACAAGTCCGTTTATTCGTCGATGATACAGCAGTTTACCTAACACTTGATAACAAATCTGCATGTAAATCTCTCCAAGACGACCTTGATCGCCTAGCCATATGGGAAACTAAATGGGATATGGAGCTTAACCCACTGAAATGCCAAGTCATGTACATTACAAGAAACAAAAATCTGATAAAACATAATTATATACTTCATGGACAAACTCTTTCAACAGTAAATGATGATAAATATCTTGGAGTTGACATTTCTCAAAAATTTAACATGGAACACTCACATAAATCGTATTACCAATTCGACAAACAGAACTCTGGGATTTCTAAAACGTAACATTGAAACTAAAAATGAAAAAGTTGCATATAAAACTTTAGTTCGGCCTCAGCTTGAATATGTATCTACGGTGTGGTCGCCCTACACACAATACAATACAAATAAAATTGAGATGGTTCAGAGACGGGCAGTTCGGTGGGTTAAGTATAATTATTCTACATACGACAGTGTGACCAGCATGCAGACCAGTCTTGGATGGCGTACATTAACTGACAGGCGTACTGACTCAAGATTGGAAATGTTCCACAAAATCTACCACCATCAGGTAGCTGTCACACTGCCCTCGTACCTGTAGCAGCCCATAAGACTGACAAGAAATATGCACCCTTTCTCCATCAGACAAATTCATACTACTGCAAATTACTACAATTTTTCCTGTTTTCCGCACACTGTTGTTCTCTGGAACTGCTTGCCTCACAATATTGCCATATTGACCGACCCTGTTCAATTTAAACAGGCAGTCGGCCAGCTGGCCCATTGCTAGGAGACCGGAATCGGTTGCTTTTATCTCTCTTTTGTCTTTTTCATGCTTCACTAACCAACTATCACTTTATTTCCTCTTAGTCTTAGCCACCAACATGTTTTTACTTGTCACCCTTTCCTTCTACTAAAACATCCGACGTGCACTTGCTCATGCTCATAATACCCGCAGACAGACAGACAGACAGACAGACAGACAGACAGACAGACAGACAGACAGACAGACAGACAGACAGACGGACAGACGGACAGACGGACAGACAGGACAGACAGGACAAGACAGGACAAGACAGGACAAGACAGGACAGACAGACAGACAGGACAGACAGACAGACAGACAGACAGACAGACAGACAGACAGACAGACAGACAGACAGACAGACAGACAGACAGACAGACAGACAGACAGACAGACAGACAGACAGACAGACAGACAGACGGACGGACGGACGGACGGACGGACGGACGCACGGACATGACGGACAGGACGGACGTCCTTACGTGACATCCCTTAGGTGGTTTTTACTATATAAAAGATCAAAGGAATGACCACCTAAGGAACAATAGGTTTAAGTGGTCAACGGAATAAATCTATTGTATTCGTTTGTCTTAGGCCACGCCTCTAACCACCTAAGACCCTGTATGTGTGCCCGGACAGGACGGACAGGACGGACAGGACAGGACAGGACAGGACAGACGGGACGGGACGGGACGGACGGGACGGGACGGGACGGGGGACGGGACGGGACGGGACGGGACGGGACGGGACAGACAATACAGACAGGACAGACAGGACAGACAATACAGACATACAGACATACAGACAGACATACAGACATACAGACATACAGAAATTTGTATAGTGCATATATACAACAACACTGAACAAAAAAACAACACAAACAAAAATATATTCAGCATGTGTGGCAGCGATTGGAGGAAAATGGGTTATGGGACTTCGGAAGCAAAAAGGATCCTACGCTAACGCATCCCTGTGGTTTAATCATGGCAGATATAGTATGCTGGGGACATGATGGATGTGTTTTATTGTCTGTAGGGCTAAACAGCGTAGTCCCTAATCAGGCGAATACGCAGGATGATCTGGGGCCACACTGGTTACATACCTGATAAACGCTATTTCTCCAACCACATTCACAAATATAGAAATATGAGAAACAAGGGGGGGGGGGGGATGGTGGATATAAAGGAAAACTAAGTGATATGAGAAAAAAAAATAGAAGCAAAAAAATAAATAAGGAGACTGAGATGGATTTCTCAGCGCAAATGAAAAGAAGTATAAGAATTTAGATGGTCCTGCTTAAACACACCCACACATGTATATATATATATACGTATTAGATATTAAAGTGTTCCCACTTATTGTTGTGTTGATCCAATTTATCTTGTCTTTGAGCTATTATTTCTTCAATATTGATACTATGCTTCAAGTAATGCACACAACTAGAAATGGACGCTTGTCGACAAGCGCATGTGTATCCCCCTCCCCAGATACACAAGTAGTTTGAAAAAAGGGTGTTCGAGTTATGCTCCGGAGACAAAATCAGTGACGGAAAAAACAAAGGGAGGTAGCTAAAAAATTAGAGATGCAAGAGATGTCATTCTTGTGTGACACACTTTTAGGTTTGTGGTCTATGCATGTGTGAAGTTTCATGAAAATATTCCAAAGGGTGTTCGAGTTATGCTCCAGACACGAAATCAGTGCACGAAACAACAAAGGGAGATAACTAAGAAATTAACGACGCAAGAGTTGTCATTCTTACGTGCGACACACCTTTGGGTCGTCTTCTATGCATGTGTGAAGTTTAATAAACTAGAAAATGTGTTCATAGAACACAGATGTCCCACATATCGCTTTGATAATAAATGAGGCCAAATTGCAAGTCAAAATTTTCTTTTACCTGAGCGTTAAAGTTTTTGAAGCACCAAGTATGTGACCTTGACCCTGGGCTTGGCGGGGGCAGGACAAACGTGGATTTGGCACAGGGCGGGACGTAGAGGACCATCAGAGCAATGCATATATGAAATATGAAACTGATCCGTGAAAAGAAAACAGAAAATTATAAGATTATTTTACCTGAGCGTTAAAGTTTTTTGTTGAAGCACAAGTATGTGATGTTAACCGGGTTGGGATTGGCGGGGCGGGACGAACGTGGATTTGGCACAGGGCGGTAGAGGACCATTAGATCAAAACGCATATATGAAATGAAGTTGATCCGTGAATGGAAAGAAAAATTATAAGATAATTTACATGAGCATTAAAGTTTTTGAAGCACCAAGTATGTGACATTGACCCTGGATTGGCGGGGCAGGACGAACGTGGATTTGGCACGGGCGGTAGAGGCATTAGGGAGCAATTGGTAGAAATATGAAGAGCCATGAAAGAAAACGAAATTATAAGATATTTACCCGAGCGTTAAGTTTTTGAGCATAAGTATGGACCTTGACCCTGGGTCGGGGGCAGAGAACTGGATTTGGCACAGGTAGAGGACCATTATAGCAACGTATTGAAATATGAAGTTGATCCGTGAATTGAAATAAAAATTATAAGATATTTACCTGAGCGTTAAAGTTTTTGAAGCACCAAGTATGTGACCTTGACCCTGGGATTGGTGGGGCAGGACGAAGAACGTGGATTTGGCACAGGGCGGTAGAGGACCATTAGAGCAATGCGTATATGAAATATGAAGATGATCCATGAAAGAAAACAGAAAGTATAAGATATTTACCCGAGCATTAAAGTTTTTGAAGCACTAAGTATGTGACCTTGACCCTGGGCTTGGCGGGGGCAGAACGAACGTGGATTTGGCACAGGGCGGTAGAGGACCATTAGAGCAATGCGTATATGAAATATGAAGATGATCCGTGAAAGAAACAGAAATTATAAGATATTTACCCGAGCGTTAAATTTTTTGAAGCACCAAGTAGTAGTAATCTTGACCCTGGGCTTGGCGGGGGCAGGACGAACGTGGATTTGGCACAGGGCGGTAGAGGACCATTAGAGCAATGTTTATATGAAATATGAAGCTGATCCGTGAAAGAAAACAGAAATTATAAGATATTAACACGAGCGTTAAAGTTTTTGAAGCACCAAGTATGTGACCTTGACCCTGGGCTTGGCGGGGGCAGGACGAACGTGCATTTGGCACAGGGCGGTAGCGAACCATCAGAGCAATGTGTATATGAAATATGAAGCAGATCGGTCGAAGGATGAAGAAATTATGAGATATTTACCCGAGTGTTAAAGTTTTGTGACGGACGGACGGACGGGAGGACGGGACGCACGTTCCTACGAATGAATACTTGTTGGGTTTTTACTGTATAAAAATACCCAACAAGAGTACCCAACATTATCCTAACCCTACCCAATAAGATCCCCGTACGCTTACAACAAGTACCCATTCGTGTATGCGGACGGACGGACGGACAAGGGTAACACTAAATGCCCCCTCCACTATCGTGGTGGGGCATAAAAATATTCCAAAGGGTGTTCGAGTTATGCTATGGATACAAAATCAGAGCACGAAACAACAAAAGGAGATAAGTAAACAAGAATTCCGCGGAATCAGATACCTCGCCTTGTCCCGCCTTGTCACGCCTTGACCTCGAGCCTGGGCCCGAAAGCAATTTTCACTGGCCCGAACATATTATACAATTATTGACTAGTGAGCCATAGAATATCAGATTATATTCTATGGCTCACTAATCAATAATTGTTTTATTATATGATAATAGTCTGTATATAGCACTTACGACCTTATGCTACTAGACAAAAATTGAAAAAGAATTTGAAAAAAAAAATGAAAAAATAAATGGAAAAAAAAGAGTTTAAAAATTAAAAATAATAATGCTTGCTACTGGAACCCAGAATTTTTTTTTAATAGTCCTATATTTATCTACATATATCTGCACAGGTCCACATAATGCCACAATATTTTCAACACAGTTTACGGAAATGTAATATACAAAAAAAATAAAATAATGCTCGCTACTGGAGCCCAGAATTTTTGTTAATAGTCCTATATTTATCTACATATATCTGCACAGGTCCACATACTGCCACAATATTGTCAACACAGTTTACGGAAATGTAATAATATACCTGTATAAATTACCTGTAATAAGTTAGTGGTCAGTTAAAAAACTGAAAAAGAATGTAAAAAAAAAATGGAAAAAAAAAATTAAATTTAAAAAATATAAAAGAATAATGCTCCCTACTGGAGCCCAGAATGTTTTTTAATAGTCCTATATTTATCTACATATCATATATACACAGGCCCACATATTGCCACAATATTTTCAACACAGTTTACGGAAATGTAATATAATCATTTACCTGTATAAATTACCTGTAAGTGGTCAGTGGTCAGTTGCACATGCTAGCACATGCACAGGTGAATAGTCTGTATATAGCACTTACGACCTTATGCTACTAGACAAAAATTGAAAAATAATTTGAAAAAAAAAATGAAAAAAGAAATTAAAAAAAAAAAATGGAAAAAAAAGTTTAAAAATAATAATGCTTGCTACTGGAGCCCAGAATTTTTTTTAATAGTCCTATATTCATCTACATATATCTGCACAGGTCCACATAATGCCACAATATTTTCAATGTAATATCCAATGTAGTAATTTACCTGTATAAATTACCGGCTGGTCAACAGTGGTCAAGCACTGGACATCTGCACATGCTAGCCCATGCTAGCACATGGTTCTCCCAGTCTCTATTGTTCTCTCTACAGGTAAGGTGTACAGAGCACACGAGAAAATGTGTACAGAGCAGACGAGAAAACAGGTCTTCATGCATTATTGTCCAGTTTGTAGAGTGCGCAAAACAAAAAAGGGAGATAACTCAAAAATTAGTTACGCAATAGTTGTCATTCTTGTGCGCGACACACCTCCGGGTCGTGGTCTATGCATGTGTGAAGTTTCATGAAAATATTCCAAAGGGTGGTGGAGTTATGCTCCGGACACGAAATCAGTGCGAGAAACAAAGAATTGAGATAACTAAAAAATTAGCTATGCAAGAGTTGTCATTCTTGTGCGCGACACACCTTCGGGTCGTGGGTCTATGCATGTGTGAAGTTTCATGAAAATATTCCAAAGGGTGTTCGAGTTATGCTCCGGACAAGAAGTGTCTGCGGCGGACGCGGACGCGGACGGTCCGCGGACGCGGACGCGGCGCGCTGTCAAATCCATAGTATCCCCCGACGGAGTCCGGGGGATACAATTATTAAAGGCTATATATATCTCTCGTTTTTTACATACTTATTTTTTAATATGTAATAAAAGGCTAAGAGAATAATATATTGCGTTTGTTGGAAATGTGCACCTATCTCAACTATTCCGAAAGAAGTCTTCTGTTGGGATACCTTTGTCTGTTAAAAACTTGCTAATTTGTGACCAAAAACTTTGAATCACAGTACATTCCCAAAAGAGATGATTGAATGTTTCTATTTGCATGTTACAGAAATCACAGATACTTGATTCTACTATATTATATCTGGCCATAAGTTTATTGGTTCCTATAATTCTCATTAAATATTTGTACTAGAAACTCCTAACTCTTGTATCTATTGTTCTTTGCATAGTATTTAAATATATTTGTTTCCAGTTAAGAATTTCGTCTGGAAAAACAATGGTCCATTTTTGTTCTGATTTGATGGGTTCGGTCTTCATTTATTCCCGTTGAATGTTATATAATGTTTTATTTGTAGATTTACTATTTTTTATTTTATCTAGCAATATTTGTTTATTGTGTGCTGTATTAATATTTTCTGTTTTCATTTGTTCAACCCATCGTGTCGGTATGCATCTTATGCATGATGAATGTATCTTTCCTCCGCGTTAATGTCACGCATCGTATATGGGACTCATTAGACTCAACTGTTACTGGAGTTCGTAAAGGAATCACACGTGCACCAATGATCACAGGAACATACATGAACACAGCCACTACCAGATAGACTATACTTGTCCGCTGTGCCGCCTTGATACATAATATATAGTACACGTACTAACTAGATGTCCTGAATACCATAGCATAAGAAAAACCTACCTTCATTATATAAATAAGGAACTGATAATACTTTAGGTTACTTTAGGTTCTTCTGTGGACGTTGGCATCCAGTACCACTATGTCCACATCGTCTTCATTACTTTCTTCTACTATTCTCTCACTTCCGCTTGCCGGTTTGAATAGATAATTTGCATTGAAATCAAATGTCATGTCTTGATTTTCCCATAATGTATCCAGTCTACTTTCAAATTGTTTGACATTTTTGGCCGACACAACTTGTTCTGGCAGGACAATACAGATAATACTACTAGGAAATATGTGTGGAGCTCGGAGTGCAACAACAGGACCAGAATAACTCGAATACAGAATACAACGAAAATCTGAACGTTACAAGACTAGATCGCCTATCAACTGAACTGTGTGATAAAACACACATACAAAGGATTGATGCACTTAGCGTGATGGCTGCCAGTATCTTAATTTAATATAATCTCATAATTCCTGAGTGTTTACAAAGTGATAAAAAAAGCTTTCAACACAATGAGCACGCTTGTACTACCATAATAACTATAAACTACGAGGATTACAAGCTCGATGCACCTGTGGAGACTTAGCTCAATACAGAGGCAAGAAGAATAATAAGTTATTAATTGTATGTAAAGGTGGTGGCTTATTTCTTTAAATACCCCATGTACACCCTCAATTATATCACATAATGTTATCCCTTTTGATAGTTTAATTAGTCAGTTAGCTAGCAAGGTAGCTAATGAGTTAGTTGATTAGTTAATTTGTCGTGTCGTGTCGTGTCGAGTCGGGTCGGGTAGGGTCGGGTCAGGTCAGGTTACGTACCTGCAAGTAAAGGTTACGTACCTGCAGGTTATGCACCTGCAAGTAAAGACTTCTTCACTTACGTCCGTGTAGAGGTGAAGAGCTGTGGTCGAACAGCTACCGTGTACCAATGCCGGCTTTTTACTGCCGGTCTAAAACTGCATCAACAATTGATGTCCATTTGGTTCTAAAGAATGTTTCGTAACCACTCTATACACCGCTCAAGTGTTTCATTTACCCGTCAGAAGCTGTAATGTAAACATCGGAAATAGTGTATGGGGTGAGTTGGAACCACGTCTGGTGCGAAGGACCTGACCTTCAATGTCCGGGAACGCGCACCAGATAGGTATACTAGTCAGCTCTGTACACGTAATGAGTACAGACTAACATAAAAAATTAGCCAAGCTAATTATGCAAAGTAGCCACGCCCATTATGGAAAATTAGCGACGCCCATTATAGTAATTTGCGCCAAAGAGAACCATGCATATACTACTAAACGATTGGGTGTGCATGTTGACAGTTGTTTATGTTATGATAATTATTTTCTGCACAACACACTGATCTGGATCTGGAATTGGGTATTGAAAGCGTGGGGTCAATTATACCAAATTTTACACTTTCAATCATATGTTCAACCTAGTTTCACTGAATGGTAAGTTTTCATATACGCGTAACATAAAGCGGGCGACAAAGAGTCGCCCGTATTATCATGATACAATGCTAGCAAAACTGGGAAAATTCAGTTGTGTTGCATTATATATTTGGGCCGCGCCATGCGAAAAGCGGTCTTAATGACAACGTCATGACAAGCGGTAAACGACGTCGGAAAAACGACGTTTGCAGTGTCGCTGTAAAAGTTCACATTTTGCCCTCCCACTTATGTTTACTGGTGTCAGTTAACATTAAGTGTGAACAGAAAACGGAAAATTATAACTTACTGAAACTTTCACTAATATGAGACGCGATGCCTTGCACCTTAGTACACATATTATGACGTCATGACTTGACGTCACGTACTTGTGACGTCACTGAACGTGAATACATGTTTGACGTTATGGCCATGGTGTCGTGACAAAATATTATAGCAAGGATACTTGCACGAGTTCCTCGCAGCATCAATGACTTAGAAATGCTTCAGGCGCTGTGCATTGTCGCCTAACTGTCGTTCTTTGACATTGTCACTCTTTTTCGTCGGTTATCCTTATGAATTCAAAATGGTGAACGCATAATTTAAATGGCTACATATCAGCGAAGTCTTCGCTTACACTGCACCTTGAATCATAAATAATCTTAAATATGAACAACCTATTGTATGCCAATGATATTACCATCTATTATATTGGTAAATTGAGACACTTTTGAACAATTCTATCCAGTACTTAGTGAATGATATGCCATTTAACGACACTCATTTTATCATAAACAGAGGTAGACACGTAGCTATATGAGCCGTTTCGCGAGAAAACCTGTCTTCGGGAGTCTGACGACGTCACAAGATATGACGTCGTGAACTTAGCTGACGTAATTTCAGCTGAGATTTCCAATTATCGACGTTTGTCAGAACGCCGTGTTAGGTTTGTTCCGTTGTGTTAAAGTTATCTAACGAACAGAATATATCTATAATCTGGCATATATGGGTGTGAAAAAAGTGAAACCGTCTTCGATCTGTCATGGATCCTGTCAATGAATGTATTGGATGAACGTTAGACTGCCGTACGGTCGTACGATCGAAATCCACCATTTTTATTCGAAACGGGCACATCTTATATTATGTTTTTATTAGCAATAGTGGCGTAAGGGTAATTTTCTTTTATTATTTTGCTGCCGATATCACATATAAAAATGTTTGTCTGTTATTGATATGTGTTTTTTATGTTCCGTTATTTTGACATATAATATTTTCTTTGACACAGTTTACATATAATTGTCCACATGGGAAACATTTGGAAAGACTACGAGATATCCAAATTTGGTTGACATGCGATAAAAGATGACAAATCTATAAGACTTGTCCCGGTATTTTATCAACACCCCTTGTATACACCGTTGATAAAAACGTCGTAATTTCAACGTCATTGATCTAAAACGTCATACAAGTTTTTACCACGCGTCATAAAAATACTTCTAAAATGAAAAATAATTGGGATACATTGATAATTTTGGCGGCATATGGCTTTTAAAAGATGTACAATTCAGAATACCCGAACAAGTCAAAACTGAAAATTTTGTCATTAAGCCCGGTTTTCGCATGGCGCGGCTCATTTTATTAATTGATGTGCTTGGTAAGCGGGCGATTTGGTAAGCGGACAAATTGATCTGATAAGTGTACATTGGATAATTAGCGGAAGTATGGGCAGACAAATGGCAAATTAAATTCAATGCTGCAAAATGCAAACAACTACACATTTGAAAAAAAGACAGTGGTTTTGAATACACGATGCACAACGCCACAGAAGAAATTAAGCCAAAACCTGTTTAAATAATCGATGAGCAGCTAAACTTCACAAGTCACATAGCTAAGAAAATGTCAACAGCAAATAAAAACTTGGGCATAATCTTTCAAACTTTCACATATATAGATAAATACATTTTCCTAAACGTCTGCCCGTCCGTCCGTCCGTCCGTCCGTCCGTCCGTCTGTCTGTCCGTCCGTCTGTCTGTCTGTGTCTGTCTGTCTGTCTGTCTGTCCGTCCGTCCGTCCGTCCGCGTCCGTCCGTCCGTCCGTCCGTCCGTCCGTCACCCACCTTCTCTCAACATCATTAGATAGAAACCATAATATTTCTCTCTCTATCTTTCAATATCGTTAGATAGAAGCACACTATATCTCTCTCAATATCATTGGATAGAAACCGCACATGTTGTAATTTTGTTTACAAGACAAAGTCAAGCGATCCATGATACTCTGTGGATATGACTAACAGAAACAAGTATGCATTGTAACTGCTGTTTTATTGCGCCTGCTCGGTTGTGTCACGGCCTGTGCTGTATTCACAGTTCATGACACAAGTACCTCTTACCAACAGCTTAAGTGAAGCTGTATGTAAAAAGGACAAAACTAATACGAAAAATGGTCAAAATGTGCTCAAAGACCACCAGGGATCGAGAAAATAATAGCATCACTGGAAGGACACACCTGGAGAATTTTTATAGCCGCCACGCTGCACTAACTTTGCTGATGTGAGTTTAAAAATACAAGACATATATATATAGTCAAGCGATCCGGGATAATTGGGGAACACAACTACCAGAACAAAGTATGCATTGCAAGTGTGCGTCTAGTGCACCTGTTGCTGTAGTCCAGGATACAAACACATCTGACACAGCACTGGATTAATCCAAAAAAAGTAAATGTAAAACTTAACACAATTCATACCAAAAATGGGCAAAATGTGTATAACTCTCGAGGTGACAGTCGTGCTCAATGACGATTGAGATTGCGAAAATTGGGAATAATATCACTGAAGATTCTTAGCTTTGTTATTTTTTCTTAAAATGATCGTAATTGTACTAATACAGTTTCTATTATGCTTTGCTTTTGCCAGTATACTGGTATACCCTCAATACTGAGGCTTATCACTCGTGGATCATAGTTTTATTCATAAGTACATGTACATACAATCAAATACAATCAAATACAATCGATGTTCCTGGTATTTAGCCGGTACCCATTTACATCTGGGTGGGCTGAAGCAGTGTGGATAAAGTGTCTTGCTCAAGGACACAACGCATGCGAGGCTCGAACCCACGATCGTAAGATGAGCAGACCGACGCCTCAGATCGCTCGACCACGCGCTCCACTATGCCTAGGCTATTAATGTACTATATATGAAATGGAAATATCTAAATTGTATCACTGGTTCAAATAAGAGAAGTGCGACAATGACACCATTTAATTATAATAGAGAAGTTGTAACACCGTGGTAGTTGCGGGAAGTAGTTCTGCAATACTACAATATACTACGGTATACCGTTTATAGCATACTAACATCATGGTAAAGCTATCAATTGGTAAATTTAGTTTCATATACTAACGTCGCCCGTCATAGGTAGTGCCTATTTCATATTAGTATAATAGCAGGCGACTAACTAACTAATAACGAGTTGATCAAATAGCTGACATTATCCACCATTATCCGCCATTGCGCCCCATTATCCAAAAATTCTACCTTTACGCCATTTAGTGACACCGGACGAAATGGCTTGAACAAAATCTCCAATGCGCATTTTAGTCATACCGACTTGCGGACGATTTTGCTTGTGTTCCTAAAAGAGCGCATCTTTCAATCACATGATAAACAAAATGGAAGATGAACAACATGTAAACGAAAGTACACCACTAATAGTAAGTGCTCCCGTATGTAGATAACTGAACACCCTGTTAATGTTACTGATAACATACATATATTTATCGTCAGTATTGTGTCTGTTGCATTTTATTAATTCAGTAGTGTTTTAGGAAAATAACGTAATTCGATTCCATAGTTTGATCTACCAATATTCGCTACTTACCAGTTTCCGTGCTTATTTATAAACTCTAGTCCTAAAATGCAAATGATTTAATTACGGCACTGGCTCGATGACATTGTAGAAAGGAAAGGAAGGATGTGGATACAAATACTTTAACGTGCCCAGAGTATCCTTCAAATCGGGTCTCACTAAAAAGCGACAAGAAGCGTCAAGAAGTGACAAGAAGCGACAAGAAGTGACAATAACATTATTTTATAACAAATTTTACAATAATAAAGATAACAATTGTAATACAAATATTGTGTTAGATAGAAAATGTGTCAGAAACTCGATTGATGCATCGATTTTACTTAAAAAACGTTATGCTATGCTGTATACAGATAAGCGTCAACAAGCTCCATCTGTAATATGGGGTGGCACGATTTACCCAAATCTACCCAAATCTTCATATAATTACTATATGTGTTAATAAATACAGCTATATACATCATAATAACGATGTTTGTAGTGTACATACATAATATCTGTCATTAATTTGCTTGTACCATGGCCCATTTTAATGTTTTGGTGCAAACTTGAAATATTTTGAAACAAAGGGAGATTACCGTAATTTCCTTTTACTAAGAAGCCAAGGAAGATAATCCACTTTAAAATGGCTAAATGGGAAGGATTATTTTCTATTTAAATAAAATTAAATAAAAATTAAGCAGAACCTCTCTAATGTTGACATCCTTGGCGACAGTGTGTGTTTTTATAATAATATGTGTGTACATAATTTCGATCGAATTTTGTATCAGGGAAAACACTGCATTATGCGCGGTTATTCAACATGCATATTTGAAGCTGTGACAGGAGAAATGGAGTTTATGGGATTCGTGACCAGTGTAGATCCAGATTACGGCCATAATAGTCGCTGGTGGTAATAAAACTCACCTGTACATATTCTCATGCACTATGGTCGAGTCTGGCAGTTACTGGAGACTCCAGCTGCAGCCACAGACGGACTAGTTTAAACATAGTTTATTGCATATAAGTACAATGGGCTTGGGCTACAAGTTCTCACAACATTAATTACAGCCCTTACGGACTAATGGGCAGTGAAAGTAGTTTGGCATGCTTTGTTATCTCATTAGCTGACCCCATAGTGCAATACAAAATCATTAACAGGAACATTAGCCTGTCAGAATCAGCTTGGCATTTGGCTGTTCGTTTTCTATGGGACTATACACATAATGCACGGTAGTCTCCTTTTCTAATAATACTATATCGGTCGCTTTACCGCGGAAATATGTGCTTTCTTCTTCTTTTTTTCATCTAAAAACTTCATATCATATGACATACTAATGATATATGGTAGAAATAGTATATAATAAAAGTTGTTTTTAATGAAGATTTGGGTAGATTTGGGTAAATCGTGCTGCCGGTAATATGTGTACAGAATAAGCCACAACAAGTTCCATACCATATGTTTACAGAAAAAGCAACAACACGCTCCATGCAATATGTGTACAGAATAAGCGTCAACAAGTTCCATACGATATGTGTAAAGAAAAAGCGACAACAAGCTCCATGCAATATGTGTACAGAATAAGCGACATCAAGTTCCATGCAATATGTGTATAGAATAAGCGACAACAAGTTCCATGCAATACATGTATGTGTATAGAATAAGCGTCAACAAGCTCCATGCAATATTTGTACAGAATAAGCGTCAACAAGTTCCATATGATATGTGTAAAGAAAAAGCGACAACAAGCTCCATGCAATATGTGTACAGAATAAGCGTCAACAAGTTCCATACGATATGTGTAAAGAAAAAGCGACAACAAGCTCCATGCAATATGTGTACAGAATAAGCGTCAACAAGTTCCATACGATATGTGTAAAGAAAAAGTGACAACAAGCTCCATGCGATATGTGTACAGAATAAGCGTCTACAAGTTCCATACGATATGTGTAAAGAAAAAGCGACAACAAGCTCCATGCAATATGTGTACAGAATAAGCGTCAACAAGTTCCATACGATATGTGTAAAGAAAAAGTGACAACAAGCTCCATGCGATATGTGTACAGAATAAGCGTCAACAAGTTCCATACGATATGTTTACAGAATAAGCGACAAGTTCCATACAATATGTTTACAGAAAAATAGACAACAAGCTCCATGCAATATGTGTACAGAATAAGCGTCGACAAGTTCCATCCGATATGTTTACAGAAAAAGCCACAACAAGTTCCAGGATACATGTGTACAGAATAAGCATCAACAAGTTCCATACAACAAGCGAAAACAAACAGAAAATAAAATACATACATACCATTGAATGTCCAGAATAAATCCACCAATATCCTCTTAATGTCACAATGTGAATTTCATCAGGTGGTTGTCTATGCAAATACTTACCATTTTGCATAGCCAGATATCCCCACTGTAGGTTTTTAATTATTTCATTTTTTATTAAAAAAGAATAGTTAAAACATGTGTGCAATCAGCACAATATTCATATGTACATACACAATGTAAACTGATTGAACTTACAGGTTTTTGGGCCGCCCCAGTGGTATTCAGATTAAACATATGTTCAATAGACATTGTTTATTAGACAGCATGTTTGTGGAATGAACTTACAGGCTTTTGGGCCGCGCCAGAGGTTTCTATTGACCACACGGATAAGCCATACTTTGATGTTTATTATACCCCCACAAACAAAGTTTGTTGGGGTATATAGGAGTCAGCTTGTCTGTCGGTCGGTCTGTTGGAAATTCCCTTCCGCTCTATATCTTCTACACCGATGCATGGATTATCAAATGGCTTGGCACAAATGTTTATCATGATGAGAAGGTGTGTCGCGATCAATAACCATGCACCTACGTCCAATGTCAAGGTCACAGTTGAAGGTCAAAGGTCAAACCTATCGAAATTCCCTTCCACTCTATATCTTCTACACCGATGCATGGATTATCAAATGGCTTGGCACAAATGTTTCTCATGATGAGAAGGTGTGTCGCGATCAATAACCACGCACCTACGTCCAAGGTCACAGTTGAAGGTCAAAGGTCAAACCTATTGAAATTCCCTTCCACTCTATATCTTCTACACCGATGCATGGATTATCAAATGCATTGGCACAAATGTTTCTCATGATGAGAAGGTGTGTCGCGATCAATAACCATGCACCTACGTCCAAGGTCACAGTTGAAGGTCAAAGGTCAAACCTATCGAAATTCCCTTCCACTCTATATCTTCTACACCGATGCATGGATTATCAAATGGCTTGGCACAAATGTTTCTCATGATGAGAAGGTGTGTCGCGATCAATAACCACGCACCTACGTCCAAGGTCACAGTTGAAGGTCAAAGGTCAAACCTATTGAAATTCCCTTCCACTCTATATCTTCTACACCGATGCATGGATTATCAAATGCATTGGCACAAATGTTTCTCATGATGAGAAGGTGTGTCGCGATCAATAACCACGCACCTATGTCCAAGGTCACAGTTGAAGGTCAAAGGTCAAACCTATCGAAATTCCCTTCCGCTCTATATCTTCTACACCGATGCATGGATTATCAAATGGCTTGGCACAAATGTTTCTCATAATGAGAAGGTGTGTTGCGATCCGATCAATAACAACGCACCTACGTCCAAGGTCACAGTTGAAGGTCAAACCTATTGAAATTCCCTTCCGCTCTATATCTTCTACACCGATGCATGGATTATCACATTATGCCCAGGGTCAAGGTCACAGACTTGATGCTTAACGCTCGACTAAATGGCTTATAATCAAAAATGCCTCGTTTTCTTTGGCTGCCAGTGGGGGTATTCGTGTGCCGATAGGCCACATTTCTAGTTCTTACTAATTTATATAGTTATCAGAATAGTTTAATGATTTATTTTTGTTTTAATCAATATTACACCTTCACTTTTAAATTACTGTAAGATTTTCCGTATGAGAGCGTTAATATACATGTATGACACAAATAAATCCGTATAAATAAATTTGTACAATATCACAAATAAATTTGCTGATGATCAGAGATCAATGATTTAGAGCACTGGTGAGACTATATAGTAACACAAATGCAATGAATAACGTTTTCGTCGTCTATTTATACAGCCTATTATTTTATTCCAAAAAACTATGGACTAATATTCAGTTTGTGATGGATATTTCTGGATTTTGCAATTGCCAATAGCAAAGTCGACACTGTTTATGCTTGCCAATACTACATGTACATTGATCAGCCGGCTACCTTACAGTAGTTAAATAGTGTATTAATGTGATGGATATTACATTTGTTATTATATAATAACAAATATAAAAAGGATTACAATGATTAGTTGGTGACCAAAGGTAAGATTTTCCTACTATTGCTTGTATTTTGAATAGTAATTATCGTCTTATAAATGTTGTCCACATGTGGTCTTCGCTCAGTTTCTTGACGCTCGGGCAGGAAATCTGTCTTTGATACTATTTGCTATATATCATTGAATTAATGCATATTTTCAATAAATATCACTCTGTTAGGTTCATTATATTACTATATTACATTATATGATATTAAATAGTGATTAATTTGACATTTATTGTCTTTTTTATCTTCTTGACGCTTCTTGTCGCTAATATTGTTTTTGTCACTTTTTAGTGAGACCGTTCAAATCTGATACACCGGATTGCCTTTTAAAGTCCCCATCCGAACATATACTGCACAAAAAGATACCAACTGGCAGGAGGTGCCCATTTTGTTACGGTGTTACAGTATTTCCCCATACGTTATACACTTTAGAATTGTTACGGTCCCCTAGAAAACATGTCAATTTTTTTTTGAAAATAAGCAATAAAATAGAAAATATCAATAGTATATGTCAGTTACTGGGGATAATAACCTTCGTTACAATGTTGCACTGTAACAAAATGGGCACCTCCTGCCAGTTGGTATCTTTTTTTGCAGTATCTAACCTAACAAGGAAAAAAGTGAAAGGTCCGAGGAACTTTTTGGAAGGTCCGAGAGGATAATCACCAGAAAAATGGTAGAAATATGTGTCCGTTTCATGTGAAATGACTCGTCACACCATTTAGCATCGCCACTGAATGATGATCGTTTAGTCTTCTCCCTTTCCCTATCCTTAACATATAATTCGCATGGGAAAAATAGTACCCAATCACAATTTCAACTTTATCACAGGTCCAGCGGACTTGCTGCTTGTAAAATACAAAGGTCCGACATTACAATTTACAGGTCCAGGACCTCGGACCAGTGCTATTTTCAGGCCCTGAAAGTGTCTCAGAAATACTGACACCCTGGACGAGAGTCGAACCAGATTAGCCATCGTGGCAGTCTGACGGTGTTACCCCTCGGCCACATATATACTGTTACATGTAGCTAGCTGCATGTTTTTCGCTTTATAGGCAATAGGTTGCACTATATCGCTACACCACGCAGCCGCTACACAGTAAAAATGTGCGTCATAGCATTTACACTTCTTTCACTGACATAGAGAAAAAACCTGCAGGGCGTTAATGTTCATACTTCGCTATATTGTTATTGAGAGACAATTCTACAATATGACACAAAATTATTACCATAAACTGACCTAATAAAGTGCGTATTAGCACAATTCTTAGGTCACTCTCCACGAAGTAGAAAGTAAACAAAGAACGCTTCAAACACACATTTGGAAAGACTACTCCGTCATAACTGTTATCTAATGCAGTGTAATGAAATGTAATTATATTTATGTACTCAGAACTAACATGTAGCTTGATGACAATCTATATTAATTGTTATAAGCATGACAGGTGTTTGAACAGTGAGCAGTGTAAATCCTGATCAGACTGTTGGTGCACAGGCTGATCTGGATCTGCACTGGTTCCAAAACCTGTAAGCCCCATTTCTAACCCCTAGGCCACAGCCCATCCCTCTCCAGTCCTATTCAGGCATTCTGTCTATATATGTAGTGGTGACTGGAGAAATGAGGCTTATGGGATTTGTGACCAGTCTAGCTCCTGATCAAATAACACATTCCTGTAGCCTGATAACGATCTATATTACTTGTTATAAGCATGACAGGTGTTTGAACAGTGCAGATCTTGATCAGACTGTGCTGATGCACAGGCTGATCTGGATCTACACTGGTTCCAAAACCTGTAAGCCCCATTTCTCCTAGTCGAGACATCACTGATTCATCAAAGCTGATAAGACGCATCGCTCTAGATAAGGTGCGTATTGGCGTATTTTACGCAATTAGTTTAGTTGAATACACATTGATTTTCAAAAGTGGGAGTAAAAAATACGCACAGCAATATGAAAATGTGCATTGATTTTCAATTGGAGTATTGAAAATACTGTTGTAAAGTTGAAAATTCACTTAGTTGAGATGTAAAAAGCAATTTTTGCAGCTCAATTAAGTGAATGTTTTAATTTGTTATATTTTTTTAATCATTTGTTCCCCATTTAGTAATGAAAAAAAAAAATCTATTTGTAAAATACGCAATGATTTTGAAATCGGGGAGTATAGTATGCTTTAGACACAAAGCTTATCTGGAGCTCTGTAGACGGGCATGAATTTGTGACAACATGTCTCCAGTCACAGCCACATATATGTAACTGTGTGTCAGTATTACTTATTGTGTTTCCCTTTTCCATTTATCCAGACAAATACTGATGTCAATGACGATGGTCCTGTTCTGCGTAGACGCGGGCCTCATAGCGACAGACAACAACCGAACATTCAGATCGAGGCGGACACAGCTGTCCTGTCTGGAGTGTATGAGGTCAGCTGGTAACAACATACGTTGTTGTGACTTGATTAATGGGGTTCATGACATTTGCAATCAGTGTAGACCCAGATCAGCCTGCACATTCATGCAGTCTGATCGGGGTTTTCCCTGATCAACATTTAGTCAATGAAACACTTGTCATGGTTCTAACCGGATGCTGGTTAGGGCTAGCAGATCCTAAACACACTGGCCCTTTAGAAAGCTTGTTCCTTCTATTGCATGATAGACCAGGATGTGTCTGTGACTAGAGAAATGGAGCTTATGTGATTTGTGACCAGTGTATCAATAGCACACTCCTACAGCCTGATTTATAACATCATGTATTGTTAGAAGTATGACGGGTGTTTCCTTGATGGAATGGCGAACAATGCAGATCCAGATCAGACTGTTGCGATGCACAGGCTGATCTGGATCTACACTTGTTGCGAATTCCATAATCCCAATTTCTTCAGTCACAGCCATACATTGTATATATAACCATTACCCTTTTGAATTTCATAATAAAACTGAAAGCCAGTATGTATGTACTGTTGTGGTCCTGTACCAGTATGTCTACTGTCTGTTTCGCAAAAGCTGCCCAAATTTTGCGGCCATATAAACAATTCAAAAATAATATTTTTTCCGATAATATTAAATTAAAGGAAAATTTAAGAATGAGCCTTCTTTTTTTGTTCGTGAAATTTGGTCAAATATTGATTTTATTGCGAAAACAAAATTTCCCCATGTTAAATCCCCATAGACATCTTCACGGAGTGAAGATGTCTATGGCCGTATGGGGATTTAACATGGGGAAATTTTTTAGAATTTCAGAAATACTGGACCGATTTTTAAAATTTAACTTTTGTTTTCTTAGTTAGATCATTTCCAAGCTATCTAGCTAGGTTTCGGAGTCAATTTCCAAAAAAACTGACCAAATTTCACGAAATAAAAAGAAGGCTCATTCTTAAATTGTCCTTTAATTTAATATTATTGAAAATAATATTGTTTTTGAATTGTCTACCGTATATGGCCGTAAGATTTGGGCAGCTTTCGTGAAACAGACAGTAGTTGATTATTGTGTTAGTACATGTCCATTATTATGTTTTCTAGTGTTAGTTACAGATTTTTGGATGCACAATTTGTAACATGGATGGCTGCAAATTGTATAATTCATACATGTACATCAGTCCATCTTGATAATTTAGGGCAACATTGGGTATTGTTACTCCATCATGTATGTACTCATACAAGTGTTTCAAAATTGCAATTGATAAAGATTAGTTTACCAGATGTGCAATTCTTATACAGCATGTCAATAGTTGTTACCAAAAAAAAATCATATATTGAAAAACATCTACACAGTATTTGGCAGTTATCGCAGTGTTTTTGACATATTTGGTATTGTAAATTTTAATTACTTTTTGATAATCACTGCTTCTGATTTTGACATTGTTAACTGTGAATTTGAGTAAATACACACCTATCTGGAGCTCTGGTAATGAATGAAACACTAGATAAAGGGTAAAATCTGATTTGGTGTAAATTTCTTTTCAGAGCCTTGACTATGATGTATGTGAGAATATGATCTACCAGAAGGATGAAAAATCACATTCAAGGAAGGTACATGTACATACATCTGCAGGGATTCCGCTGGGGAAAAAAAAGAGGAATAACCAATAGGATAAAAACATTGGCGATAAAAAATTACAATTTTCGAAGAAAAAAAAATCTTTTTTTTTTCGAAAATTATAATTTTTTATTGCCAATTGTTTATTTTTATCGCCAATTGCGAAAGTGGCGATCGCCAGCGGAATCCCTGACCTGTGGTTATAAAACATTTCAAATCAATTGTACCCAGATCAAAAACTACATATATGTGATTGGTTCACCCTGAACTTAACTCATGCTTACCCATTTAAATTGCCTGTGTGTTGGAATGTAATTTGATACAGCCTCGTAAGATGTGGCCAGAATGTTAGAATGGTCACATCAAGTGACCATTCTAAGATTCTGGCAACAACTTTTGAGGACACACATGCATGGGCTACATATTGAATGAACTACCAGTGTAATGCTGTCAGGGACATCGCCAGGCCTGGCTGATGTGAAAACCCAGTTGTGTAACTCTTGCAATCTACTCCCGTACCGTCCGTAGCCAGTACGGGAGTAGATTGCCATTCATAACTAAAATTTAATATGTGATTATATAACAAAAACAACAATAATTATACTATAATTATGATAGCCAATAGATATATATATATTAAAAAAAATATTAGCAGGAAGCCCGGGCTTCCAGGGCTCCAGTAGTCTATTTCATCAACATTGCAAAGTATACTTTACTAGCAAAGTATACTTTGAGGGAGAAATCATTTATTTTTCCCGAAAAGCATTATTTCATATAGAACTAACAAATGCATATATTTCATGATTAAAAGTATGCAGAATTATTATACTGAATTTATTACATTATCACAGCCAAATTGGCTGTGATAATGTAATAAAATCAGTATAATAAAAATTAATAAATTTATCATAAAATTGAAAATTTCTCCCTCAAAGTATACTTTGCTACTAAAGTATACTTTGCAATGTTGATGAAATCGGCTACAGTAAAAGGTGACGTGCCTGGCTGTGCTTAAGTGTACTTAATAAGGCATGATGATTTCTCACCAGTGAAATGTTAATATGAACATGTTGGTTATTCTTATGAAATTTAACATACATGCATCAGTGATTCCGCTGGGGAAAATAAAAAAATCGCCACTTCAAAAAAAATAAAACAATTGGAGATAAAAAATATTCTATTTTTTTTCCTTTTTTTTCTTCGAAAATTGTAATTTTTTATCTCCAATTGTTTATTTTTATCGCCAATTGCGAAAGTGGCGATCGCCAGCGGAATCCCTGATGTATTAATGTAAACATTAAAAACAGTACAATTGCAGTGAGTTTTTTACGGTACACCTCTAAAACCCAACAACATAAGTAGCATGTCAAGGGGTAAATTGTTTTTTTTACCTTTTCGGCGAATCTGTTATATGTTTATATGATATGTTTAGTGCCATCTAAAGTGAAATTACTTTGAAATTGGTGTTGCAGATTTTCAAAACGTTCTCTTAACATTTTCAAGTACATGTACCTTATATCTCAGCATCCATAGGTCAGATTTACTTTAATCTTAATACCCTTCACATCATAAGTCATATTTTCAATCTATAGCCCACCACCCGTTTCACTCAGTTCCCAAGGTTTAATAGCTTTATATTATTTTTAGTTTTGTATTGAAAGTTTTTGTTGGTCTGTCAGGTAGCAACCGATAGCATACATGAACCGCTGCTTTGCACATCTCTTCTGTATATGTTGCTGTGACTGGCTAATGGGGCTTATCGGGTCCACGACCAGTGTATATCCAGATCTGCCTGTGCATCCGCACAGTCTGATCAGGATCTGCACTGTTCGCGATTCCGTCAATGAAACACCCGTCATGCTTCTTTCAAGCAATATAGATCGTTAGTAGGCCACATGAGTGTATTATTGGATCAGGAGCTACACTGGTCACAAAACCCATAAGGCCCATTTCTCCAGTCACAGCCACATATAACCATACTGTTGGATGTATGTAGACTCCAAGCAATCAATCTGGGGGCCGTTTCACGAAACTTTGTACGACTAAAATGTTTGTAAGTCCAAAAGTATGATTGTCTGTAAATTTCACATTAACAATGTTTTCTTGTAAACAATTAATGGATTTACATTTATTGAGCATAGGCTGCATATGCAGCCTATGCTCAATAAATGTAAATCCATCAATTGAAATTTGCACTTACGAACATTTTAGTCGACAAAGTTTAGTGAAACGGACCACAGTTGTGTGAGTGTTTCTTTGTTTCAGTACATGTATTTCCAGCCTCTAGTCTGTCGGATGAGACTTTAATCTGTGGTCATGTCTCTATATGACCTTAGCTGTTGCTGGGACGTTAAACCCATTCACATTCATTTTCTTTGTTTCAGTGGTTATGGAAACAAGAGGGGTCCAGGTGGCTTGTGATGGCAGTCATTGGTATATGCACAGGACTGATAGCCTCCGTGATAGACGTCTCTGTGGAATATACATCGAACCTGAAATTTACATACATCAAGCATTGTATCCTTTTGTGCCGTTGAAAAATGTTCATTTGATGCTCTGTCATGAAGATTTATATTGGCCTAGTTGCTCAAAGCCTCTCTTAGCTTAACCCTTACACTGCTGAATTAAATTTAGGTTGATTATTTTTTATTTTCCATTTTTATGAACAAAAACATAATTTGGCAGCACTTATCGTGCTGCCAAACCATGTTTTTATTCAACACCAGGGGGCCGTTTCACTAAACTTCGTACGACTAAAATGTTTGTAACTGCAAAAACCATTCCATCCCACTGGTCTTTCAGATGACACTTGAGACTTGGAACCAAAGTATTGTCTCTATGTGACAGCTGTTGTAGGGACATTAACCCCATTCACTCACTTTCCATCCCACTTGTCTGTCGGATGAGACTTGGAACCGAAGTCCCGTCTCTATATGACACCTTAGCTGTGGCTGGGATGTTAAACCCATTCACTTTCACTTTCCATCCCACTTGTCTGTCGAATGGGACTTGGAACCGAAGTCCCGTCTCTATATGACCTTAGACGTTAAACCCATTCATTTTCACTTTCCTGTAGCAGAAAATATCTGACAAAATATACATGCAATACCGTTCTAACATCTTTTGATATAAATGTTATCTAGCTTATCAAACTAGGTTTGAAAACGGTAGGATGTTCTACGCGATTCCTACCCTTCCCTGATAAACTTTATTAGTACATGGAAATGTTTATGCAGTTTGACCTTGACCTAGTATAGATGTTGACCGGTGTGTCAGCAGTATCTGCCTGCCCATACCGTTTATAGCCTGGGTGGCCCTCAACGCACTACTGGTCATGGTGGGCGCTATCTTGTGCGCTGTATTCGAGGTCAGTTCTCGGCCTGCGGTGGTAAAATGTTCATACATGTACATTGTATGTTACTTTGTATTAGGTGGCAGCCAGTATGTACCTGAATTTCCATTGTAGGTGAATGCATCCTTGACCCTTACAATGATAAATGAAATATTTTCGTCTGCTGTTTATTTTATATTTTTTATTTCATCATCAAACCCATGATTTGGCAACAAAAATGCTGCCGAATCATGTTCTGTTGATAAAAAAGACAAAACATATATATGTATAACAGCAGACGACATTTTTTGTTAATTCAAAGCTCATTGGTGAATCCATCCTTAGCGGGATTCACACATGGTGTGAAGTGATCGCCAAATGGCGCCAAATTAGAATGTGATTCAAATGTGAGAAAGTCATTGCCATTTCATTATTAGTATTTTAATTTGGTATGCTCACCTAATAGATTAAGAAGTTTGCCAGAGTTTCTGAATTCTATCATAACTTCTATATCCCTTGAAGGATTATTTTAATATTTCAATACATCCATGCTATGTGCCACACATCCATGCTGCCGTTAGTTGACCTTTTGACCTTCACACCTTTGCTTAAACACTTAGAAATGTTTATTAAGAAGTTTGCCGGAGTTTCTCAGTTCTGTCATAAGTTATATATACCTCTAAGTATTACTTTAACATTTCATTGCATAAGACTTGTGTGCCCAAAATTCACTCATCCCGGCTGCTCTTAATATGACCTTGACCTTTTTACCCCCCCCCACCCCGCAACGAAGTTGTGGGGGGTTATACTGGAGTCAGCTTGTCCGTCCGTCCGAGTTTCCATGTTTCCGTCCGTCACAAAACTTAACAATTGTAAATTTCCTTTTAACTTCTCTTTCCCTTTGCGGAAATCTTTCATATTTTACCCGCCCCTTCTCTGACACTCATACATCATTCTGCAACAAACCTACGACCCCCATTTATGTCAGGGGTCAAGGTCACGGACTTAGAAACTTAGAAAGAAACGAAAACTTAACAATTGTAAATTTCCTTTTAACTTCTCATTCCCTTTGCGGAAATCTTTCATATTTACCCGCCCCTTCTCTGACACTCATACATCATTCTGCAACAAACCTACGACCTCCATTTATGCCAGGGGTCAAGGTCACAGACTTAGAAACTTAGAAAAAAACGAAAACTTAACAATTGTAAATTTAACCTTTTCTTCTTCTCTTTCCCTTGCAAAAATCTTTCATATTTTACCCACCCCTTCTCTGACACTCATACATCATTCTGCAACAAACCTACGACCCCCATTTATGCCAGGGCTCAAGGTCACGGACTTATAAACTCAGAAAAAAACTAAAACTTAACAAATGTAAATTTCCTTATAACTTCTCTTTCCCTTTGCGGAATGCAGTGATATTTTACCCGGCCCTTCTCTGACACTCGTACATCATTCTGCAACAAACCTACGACCCCCATTTATGCCAGGGGTCAAGGTCACGGACTTAGAATGTCTAGTTTGCTTTTTTCAACTGGAACCACCATCCCATATGTGCTGACATAGTCTTTTATCTGAAAATGATAGTATGCGAGCTGGAATTCATTGTAGGTCAGGGCTGACGCGGGGGAGGGGGTGGGGGTATTCCGTAAGCCCCCGCTTACTGACAAATCTAGTTAAGTTTTCCACAGTTTCTCTCATCTGCCGCATTCGTGTGCCGACAGGCCACATTTTCTTGTTCTTTATCTTTTACAATGCTGAATTAAATTTTGTCGTCGGCTGTTTATTTGTTATTTTCCATCTTGCCGATCAAAAACATGATTTAACAGTACTTGAAAATCATTTTCAATGGAAATTATTATAAAGTACTGTTATACCAGCTTTTATTGAGAAAGACGATAAAATATCAAACAACAGCAGACGACAGTTTTTGTTTCCCCGCATTCTAAGGATTAAACATTATAGGAATGAATGGCCTTTTTGTGGAATTTATCGGAGTATAAACTTGGAAAAGCCACTTTCGCAATTGGCGATAAAAATAAACAATTGGCGATAAAAAATTACAATTTTCAAAAAAAAATAACATTTTTTTTCTCGAAAATTGTAATTTTTTATCGCCAATTGTTTATTTTATCCTATTGGTTATTATAGGAATGAATGGCCTTTTTGTGGAATTTATCGGGGTATAAACTTGGAAAAGTCGCGGAAATAATGGACGAAGGCCGGAAGGCCTCGTCCAGTATTCCCGCGACTTTTTCAAGTTTATATCCCCGATAAATTCCACAAAAAGGCCATTCATTCCTTATAATTCCAGCATTTGAAATAAATTCATCAAGAAAATGTGTTTATTTTCCGTTTTCTTAAGAATTATTTTAACTGCGCCTCACGGTTATGGAAAGTAGTTCGGCTTGGTAGTTTACTGGGATATAAATTATGGAGAGAGACTTGCTACGGGCTAATAAAATGTTAGGGAATTGTGTAAATATTTTTGTGCTGGAATTATGTGCATGTACATGTATTACCTTGTTGTGGAATGAACATAAAACCATTCCTCCATCAATGAATCCCATTACAGCCAGTGGCAGCCGGGAGCGGTATTCCACAGATCAAATGTTTCCTGAATGGGGTCAAGGTGCCCCACGTCGTCAGGGTGAAGACCTTGATCATCAAGGTCATTGGGGTCGTCGCTGCAGTTGCCGGCGGACTCGCTGTTGGAAAGGTATCATATGTACATAAGTTTCAGGAAAAACATGTCACTATGTTTCACATTGAAATCAATAAACAGAACATCGGGATATTTGTGAACACTGTATGTTTAGTTGGAGCAAATACAGAAGTGGGTTCTGCCCATGCTTTTGTAATACAAAAAAAAAAATATATATAAAAAGTAACTGATTCATGCGACACAGTAATTTAAAATCAAACAAAAAGTTTGAGATTACCAAGACAACCTGTATTGGCAGTACATGAGATTGGAGATGATTCTCATGCACTTTCAGAACAGGTTTATATTTAAATTTAAAAGAACCAACAGACGGCAATTTCCATTTCCCACCTTCAGAGAGCTAACCTTTAGACCTTGCAGCAAGGCCCAATGATATTTCTCAGCGGATATTACGAAGAACAGTTGATGAGTTGTGAAACCATGAATCTTTTCTTGATACTGAAATAAAATTATCTTCGTTGCTTTTTTTAATAACTTTCAATATTAATTTTTTTGCAAACCTGATGAAACCACATGAAATAAGTTTTTGTTCCGAAATTTCCAGCTTCAGTGAGTTGACCTTTTGACCTTGCAGGAAGGACCAATGATACATTCCGGGGCAGTTGTGGCTGCTGGCGTTTCTCAGGGGAGATCATCGACTTTCAAGTTTGATTTAAAGGTAATGTTTTAGCCATGTTCTGAAAAAAAACACACTTATTTAATTGAATTTTGACCAGTGTAGATTCTTCTCAGTATGTGCACACATGCGGCCTGATGATGACCTGCTTATATTGACCTTTGGATGCACAATACATGTAATAATAGTCGGGTCAGTTTGACCTGTTTAACCATTTCAACCATAAATAACTGGAATGCACTGTGATACGTCAATTGAATGGTCAATCCAATTGTCACAAAATGAAAAATACATGTACTTGCAAAAAGTTCTGATCCTGATGAGACGGCTCATTATGAGCCGGCTCATCTGGATCTAAACTGGTTGAAATCATTAAAGAGGTATGTAATGTTGAAAGGATTAATGGTGGAATGGAGAGAAAGTTCAATCACCTGGTGATATATAATACCAGTATAATGTACTGCTTGTATAACCAGGCCAGTTATTAGTACCTATTTACAGTCTTTTCCACATAAAATCCACAGATGGGTTTTAGCCAATTATTCATACATGTATTAAGTCTTTTCAAAATACTAAAATGTCTATCTCATTATTTTATTTTACAAAATTTTCACAATGTTCAGACATAAGGCTATAAAAAAATACTTTGTTTCTCAGATATCGCCGCGTCTGAATAATCCCTGCGCATCAAGCATTTTATCGTCATTGAGAAATAAAATTTTAAAGAGGTTATAATAACTTTATAGAACATATTCTTTTTGTTTCAGATGTTCATCTCTGATTAAAAAATCAGAGACGAACATCTCAAAAAAAATACATTAAAAAATCCGCCCTCCCGCTTCACATTCTGCAAACCCCGTGTCTGAGAACCAAAGTTATTTTTCATGGCCTTATATATTTAATTTCCTAAAACCCATCAACGGAGTCTACATGGATCAGCCAGTAATGGAGGAATGTTCGGTCACCTACGGTCACAAACACAGTATGTTGCAGTTATTCGAGTATTTCCGCTCGGACACAGAGAAGCGAGACTTTGTCTCGGGCGGAGCTGCAGCGGGCGTATCCGCAGCGTTCGGCTCCCCAGTTGGGGGTGTGCTTTTCAGTCTGGAGGAGGGGGCAAGTTTCTGGAACCAGGCTCTCACCTGGAGAATTGTAAGTAATAGTTAGAGCTCACATATTTAATTTTTAATAATTCCGGTACAAAAATATTTACACAATTCCCTAACATTTGATTGGCCCGTAGCAAGTCTCTGTCCAAAATTTATATCCCAGTAAACTCCCATACCGAACTACTTTCCGTAACCGTCAGGCGCAGTTAAAATAATTCTTAAGAAAACGGAAAATAAACACATTTTCTTGATGAATTTATTTCAAATGCTGGAATTATAAGGAATGAATGGCCTTTTTGTGGAATTTATCGGGGATATAAACTTGGAAAAGTCGCGGGAATACTGAACGAGGCCTTCCGGCCTTCGTCCAGTATTCCCGCGACTTTTCCAAGTTTATACCCCGATAAATTCCACAAAAAGGCCATTCGTTCCTATAATAAATTAATTTTGAGCGACCGCTAGCGAGCAAGAACTTAGTTTATTCAAAATTCACTTACTTATTGTTTATCCAGTCGCGAAGCTCCGCACATAAATGTGATTTTGAATCGCTAGTATGTGATTGGCAGTGCGACACGACGTGATCGCACGTGTGGCGGTAATATGCTTAAACTGATGACAAGGCGTAAAATCAGTTCTAAATATAGCGCTGAATATTTAATTATTAATTTAATGGATACTGGCGAAAGCGTCGCAATATGCGATTAATTGAGACGAAATGCTGTTCTTTCATTGGTCGAGAAACTAGGGTAAACAATAAGTGAAAGCATTGACGGGAATGTCATGATTTGTGAAGAAAAGAGTTTTGTTGGTTTCCATGGTTTCTCTGAAGATAGTATAATAGTCATCATTGTTTATGGGAGCTGGGTGGCTCAATGGTTAACCCTCTCACCTCTAAGTAACTGGAATAGATTTGTATATGTTAATTTTGCAACCAATTCAACCATCACAAAATGATTTTCAGACTAGTCCATTTATGAAAAGGGGGTGTTTTTGTTCTTAAAAATATGAAAATTACTTGCAAAAAGTGCAGATCCTGAGCCGTCTCATCTGGATCTACCCTTTTTGCCAATACCACTATACAGGCCTGTGGTGTTTAAAGGGTTAATAGTCGACCTGGGCTCGTGCTTATAAAACCTTCTGAGCATATGCTTCATTCTCATCAGTTTGAAATCAGAATGATTGATTGGTTGAAGATGAGCATGCTCTTTTTCACCCAATCAAACTGTGATAATAAATATTAATTTTTAGACTACCCTTAGTTTGAATCTCTAGAGCCACGGGGCATACTGGCATGTCCTTTAATAGGCAAGACACATTCATCCTTTTGAAGTTAAACTTAAAGTCACTGCCCCGTTAATCAGATTTAAAAGAGAGTTTGAGCTTGTTAAGGAACCATAATAGACTATTTGATTCTAGAGACGATTGTTCCATAATAGGCTAATTTATTTTCAACCGTTTGTTATGTTTTAAGTTATTGTTCACATATTGGATTTTTAAGAATTAAATGTGAGGGAGCATTAGCGACCACAGCATTTAATTCCTTAAAATCCAATATGTGAAAATAACATACTTATGATTAGCCAGGTTTAAATGCAGTTTTCCATCCAAGTATTTTTTATGTCCTGTCGAACAGGTAGTCATTAAATCTTATAATAAAACTTATTAGGGTTAAATAAATAAATAAGTGGAGCACGATACTGGCCAGCGATTAGCTTAGAAAGTAGTGTGAATTTTAAGCTTGGATAAATTTCAGGCGTATGTAGTGACTAGTCATGCCGTCAACAAGCTGGGTCATGTGGATTGATTCTCTGTAGCCTATTTCACCAACATTGCAAAGTATACTTATCTAGCAAAGTATACTTTGAGGGAGAAATTTTCATATTTTTTTTAAATAAATTTATTAATTTTTATTATACTGAATTTATTACATTATCACAGCCATTTTGGCTGTGATAATGTAATAAATTCAGTTTAATAATTCTGCGTCCTTTTAATCATCAAATATATGCAGTCGTTAGTTCTATATGAAATAATGCATTTCAGGAAAAATAAATGATTACTCCCTCAAAGACTTTGCAACGTTGGTGAAATCGGCTACTGGTCCATATTCCTCTCCACTCTCTGAGAGATGGTCTAAATGAGACACGCCATGCGATTTTGTACCTTCAGACAGCTGCATTATTTCAGGAAATACCTTTACAACATGTAACAGAATTTCCATAAATGAAGTCAAAAGTTGACAAAACGTTTAGAGTATATTCCGCATGTACTCTGAAATTTGTGTCAACGTCTGAAGTCATTTATGGGATCTGTCCCATTTTCTGTAAATATTGTTCATGAAATAACGATCATGTAGGTACAAAATCGCATGGCGTGTTTTCATATGATCATTGCTTTGTCGTTTATTTGTCGTTATTCATTGAGTGCGATACATATAAACATATGGAAAACTCTCGCATCATCATTAACCCTTACAGTGCTGAATTAAAATTTGTCTGCTGTTTATTTTTTATTTTTCATTTTTCTTATAAAAAACATGGTTTGACAGCACGTTAGAATCATTTCCAATGGAAATGATTCTAAAATGCTGCCAAACCATGTTTTTATTTAGAGAAAATACAAAATAAGTTACAACAGCAGACGACAGTTTTCGGTTCCCGCCTTCTAAGGGTTAACTTGACTTTGACCTTTTTTACTTTCACAATGCTTTTGAAACACTTAGTCATAACTCTATGCAACATTTCACAACCTCGACAATTATTACACCGGCCATTATTATTATTTTTTTCTAGTTTTTCTGTTCAATGTTGTCGACGGTTACCCTGAACATTGTGGCGAGCTGCCGCAGCGGGAATTGTCTCGACCTGTCGTCCCCTGGTCTCTTCAACTTCGGCACGTTCAATGTAAGTTAATGGAGAGGTGTCGTGAAGCTATTTGCATTGAATTCAGAATATACTTTAAATAAATTTTGAAATATTTTCTTTTCTATTTTGTTAGTTGCCAATGAAAGTCTGCTACATATGAGACAAGCTTTTGTACCTAAGAAAAATATTTTCAGAAACAGTAAATGAAGTCAACATTTTGCTCTGAAGATTTCATCAACTCATTTGAACTGTGTCAATGCAAGTTTTATACTGTATTCATGAGTACTTGTGAACATGTTTTCAGAACTGAGCCAGTTTTGTCAAATAGTGGTCCATATCCAGAGCAAAGATTAGTTTTGTATCTAAAATGTATTATACCCCCATATTTCAAATTCAATGCGTATTTTACTTTTACAAATGTATTATTGATTTTCTTCCTTATTAAATATGAACAAATGATAAAAAATAAAACAAATGTAAAAATTCACTTATTTGAGCTGTAAAAAAGCAAACGCTGTTTGCTTTTTTACAGCTCAAATAAGTGAATTTTCAACTTTAATACTGTATTTTCACTACTAAATTTGAAAATCAATGTGTATTTTCACATTGCTGTGAGTATTTTGTACTCCCACTTTTGATAATCAATGCATATTCTGCTAAAGTAAGTGCGTAAAATACGCCAATACGCAGCTTATCTGGAGCTCTGATATCATTTATGTTTTCAGAACACCAATTATGGGGGCGTGGAGATATTCATGTTCCTACTGATGGGGCTCATTGGTAAGTGTTTCTAGTGTTACTATAGGAATGAATGGCCTTTTTGTGGAATTTATCGGGGTATAAACTTGGAAAAGTCGCGGGAATACTGGACGAAGGCCGGAAGGCCTCGTCCAATATTCCCGCGACTTTTCCAAGTTTATATCCCCGATAAATTCCACAAAAAGGCCATTCATTCCTTATAATTCCAGCATTTGAAATAAATTCATCAAGAAAATGTGTTTATTTTCCGTTTTCTTAAGAATTATTTTAACTGCGCCTGACGGTTACGGAAAGTAGTTCGGTATGGGAGTTTACTGGGATATAAATTTTGGACAGATACTTGCTACGGACCAATCAAATGTTAGGGAATTGTGTAAATATTTTTGTGCTGGAATTATATGTATGTACAGTAAAGTTCCCCTATCAAGACCACTTGTGGGTCTGAAGAAAATTGGTCTTATTAGGGAGGTGGGTGGTTGGTGGGAGCACTCGATTGGTATTTTAGTGATCGGAATTCATCCTTACCGGAATGCCGACCAGAGACCTGGTTTGGCCCTCACGTACGTCTTTGGTTTTCTTGTATTTGAGAGTTGAATCTGGTTATACCCCTTATAAGAGTAATCCTACCGGTATTACTTTTAGGGGGAGGGGCCAAGTGACTTTGGTGTGGTATGGACCTGGCATCAGGTCAGGTTATTCTAATTTCAGGGCTGAATATATATTTATCTCGATGTAAATATTCCGTTCTGATTTTGGGATAGATGCGGGATCGAACCCATTGTCCGGCCTTAAATGACAATAGCTGTTGATAGGCTGTTAAACACCAATAACAAACAAAACTTATTAAGGAGTCTTATTATCAGAAGTAGGTCATAAGAAGAAATTTTATGCAGACGACAAAATTTAATTCAGCATTGAAAGGGTTAATAAGACCAAAGTCTTAATAAAGACAGAATATAAAGTAATAATAAGACATCATTTAATACATGTTTGTTCATCTGTTTACGTGTGCATTGTACATACTGATGTTTGTTTTGCGTTGGTCACAAAACCTGTAAGACCCATTTATTCCGTCTCAGCCATATCTCGGCCACATATGTGGCTGTGACTGGAGAAATGGGGCTTATGGGACTTGCGACCAGTGTGGCTCCTGATCATTCAGTACACTCCAGGGGCCCGTTTCACTAAACTTCCTACGACTAAAATGTTTGTAAGTGTAAAATTATGATAGTCTGTAAATTTCACATTAACAATGTTTTCTGGTAAATAATTGTTGGATTTACATTTATAATCCATCAATTGAAATTTGCAGGCGATTCTAAATTTGCACTTACAAACATTTTAGTCGTAAGAAGTTTAGTGAAACGGCCCCCTGTAGCCTGATAACGATCTATATTCCTTGTTAAAAGCATGATGAGTGTTTCAATGATGGAATGGCGAACAGTGCAGATCCTGATCAGACTGCGGATGCATAGGCTGATCTGGATCTACACTGGTCGCAAAACCCATAAGCCCCATTTCTCCAGTCAAAGCCACATATTACATCACCTGTGAAAGATCCATGATGGGAGATACTTACTGTTTCAGGCGGTTTACTGGGGGCCCTGTTTAACCACATGAACTACAAACTAACACTGTTTAGAAACAAGTAAGTAACGGACAGGTCTCCAATGAGAAAAGGAATCTTACGACTTTCACATGTGGGTGACAGTTGGGAGCATGTGATGGGTAATTTAATGATCGAGGTTCATCCTTACCGGAATCCTGACCAGAGACCTGGGTTGTCGTTATATATATGTTGTATTTTTTTTCGCTGTGAATATTCTGTACTGTTTTTGGGATTGTTTTTATACTGAAGTTCACTTGATTAAACAGTTGATTGTGAGTTCAAGTATCTGACAGTTTATGTCAGAGTAATGCCGCTATTGACAAGTGTGAATGTTATTGTCATTTAGACTATACCCGTTCAAATAAGGGTAATTTTGTATTTACAGAAATATGAGAAAGTATCCACAGTGTAGGTTATAATGAAATCAGGATCTATGGCCTGTTTCACTAAACTTTGTATGACTAAGAAGTTTGTAAGTATTGTGGATGTGTTCACATTTAGTGATGTGTACATGTAGGTGGAGAATTGTAGCATTAGTGACTCGCATAAATATTAGAAGCAAATTCATAAAAATAGTGAAACGGACCTCCACTGTGCAAGTAGTGGCAGAGCTCCAGTTAAGATGCGTAATTTGGAGGTAAATTTCTGATTTCTCCATCAAAAATGGCAAGTTGGGAGTGCTTTAGAATCGTCTCAATGAGACAATTCTAAAGGATTCCCAACTTGCCATTTTTGATGGAGAAATAAAAAAATTTCACCCCAAGTTGGTCAAATTACGCACCTTAACTGGAGCTATGTAGTGGTATGGTTTGTCGTGTACACCCCTGATTAAATCACATCAACAATATGGTGTATGCTTCAGAGCTCAAGATAAGCTGTAAATACCCAATTAAAATTGCCAAAAACCCAATTGAAATGAGAAGTAGTGAGTATCAAAAAGCAATGAGAACAACTGTGGTACCTTTATCATGCTGCAGAAAGCAATGAACAGACCACCAATATAGCATATCTTTCTTATTTTTCCATGAAAACTCATCTTGGTATTTCATTAGAATTGTCTCCAAGGAGACAATTCTAATGAAATGCCAAGATATGTTTTCATTTCGAAACAAACTATTCAATAATTGCTGTCTGTTGATGTGTAAACAGTAGTGTGATTTAATTTTACCCAATTAAAATTGTGAAATACCCAATTGGAGTAACAATACTCAGTTGCTAATTCCTTATCTGGAGCCCTGTGCTTCATTGAAAGCAAATCCATATATATATGCATGTTATTATGATTATATTGAAAGTAGAATACCAAGCTAGTGTTGTACTTTCGTATTTAATACTAGTTTCACCTGATAAACTTGATAAAAAATGACGAGCCTTCCAACGCCTATCTCCATATTCGTTACAGATATATCCACAATAAACTGCCACGGGTAGTGGAGGCTATGATCGTGGCGGGCGTCTCAGGGATGGTGGCCTTCCTCATCATCTTCTTCTACAACGACTGTCAGCCAATGCGGGCAGAGCCCACATCCTATCCAGTACAAGTTAGTGAATTCTGTTGTTGCATGGGGAAATTAAAGGCCATCTGTTGATTTTCGTTTCACCCCCACTGGTGGGGGAGATGATTGTATATTCATCTTGTACAGGCGGGCGGGCGGGAGGGCACAGCTTGTCCACGCAATAACTAGAGTTCTACTTGACGGATTGTAACCAAATTTGGTATACATGTTTATCACGGCAAGCCGAAAAGCCTATTGATTTTCAAAACTTTCCGATGACTTATCTCCCCTTGGAGGCCATTTTTAGCTCGGAAGAGCTTATGGCATACCCCTGTAGGCGTCAGTGTCGTCTACAAACTTAACGTTGGGGTAAATGTAATATAACTTCTGTTTCCTTTCATGGAACACCTTGTTATTTCATACATGCATTCCTCAGATGACCCTCTATCATGCTGTAGCAAATCCATGACCCACCACCCAACCCTTACCCCAAGGTCAAGGTCACAAACTTAGCACATTCATAAACTTAACGTTGGATAAATTTCTTATAACATCTGTTTCCTTTCATGGAACGCCTTGATATTTCATACATGCATTCCTCATATGACCCTCTATCATGCTGTAGCAAATTCATGACCCACCACCCAACCTTTACCCTAGGGTCAAGGTCACAAACTTAGCATGTTCATAAACTTAACGTTGGGGTAAATGTTGTGTAACTTCTGTTTATTTACAGGGAATACCTTCATATTTCATACATGCATTCATCTGATGATACTCTATCGTACTATAGCAAATCCATGACCCACCTCCCATGTCTTATAACATCTGTTTCCTTTCTTGAAACGCCTTGATATTTCATACATGCATTCATCTGATGATACCCTATCATGCTATCACAAATCCATGACCATGCACATTCATAAACTTAACTTTGGGGTAAATGTCTTATAACATCTGGTCTTATAACATCTGTTTCCTTTCATGCAATGCCTTGATATTTCATACATGATTTCCTCAGATGACCCTCTATTATGCTGTAGCAAATCCATAACCCACCACACAACCCTTACCCCAAGGTCAAGGTCACAAACTTAGCATGTTCATAAACTTAACGTTGGGGTAAATGTTTCCCCAAGATCAACATGATAAACCTAACGTTGGAGTAACTGTCTTTTTATAACTTCTGTTTCTTTACAGGGAACGCCTTGATATTTCATACATGCATTCATCTGATGATACTCTATCATGCTATAGCAAATCCATGACACACCCACACCCCTTTCCCCAAGGTCAAGGTCACAAACATAGCACATTCATAAACTTAACATTGGGGTAAATGTCTTATAACATCTGTTTCCTTTCATTGAACGCCTTGATATTTCATACATGCATTCATCTGATGATACTCAATCGTGCTATAGCAAATCCATGACCCACCGCCCACCCCTTACCCCAGGGTCAAGGTCACAAACTTAGCACATTCATAAACTTAATGTTGGGGTAAATGTCTTATAACATCTGTTTCCTTTCATGGAAATCCTTGATATTTCATACATGCATTCCTCAGATGACCCTCTATCATGCTGTAGCAAATCCACAACCCACCACCCAACCCTTACCCAAAGGTCAAGGTCACAAACTTAGCATGTTCATAAACTTAATGTTGGGGTAAATGTTGTGTAACTTCTGTTTCGTTACAGGGAACTCTTTGATATTTCATACATGCATTCATCTGATGATCCTCTATTGTGCTACAACAAATCCATGACCCCCCTCCACCCTGGAGTAAATGTCTTTTTATAACTTCTGTTTCTTTACAGGGAACGCCTTGATATTTTATACATGCATTCATCTGATGATACTCTATCGTGCTATAGCAAATCCATGTCCCACTGCCCACCCCTTACCCCAGGGTCAAGGTCACAAACTTAGCACATTCATAAACTTAACGTTGGGGTAAATGTCTTATAACATCTGTTTCCTTTCATGGAACGCCTTGATATTTCATACATGCATTCCTCAGATGACCCTCTATCATGCTGTAGCAAATCCACAACCCACGACCCAACCCTTACCCCAAGGTCAAGGTCACAAACTTAGCATGTTCATAAACTTAACTTTGGAGTAAATGTTCTGTAACTTCTGTTTCTTTACAGGGAACGCTTTGATATTTCATACATGCGGATGATCCTCTATTGTGCTACAGCAAATCCATGACCCACCCCCCACCTCTTTCCCCAAGGTGAAGGACACAAACTTAACACATTCATACATGTATTCCTCATGTGAATAGCTATCATGCTGTAGAAAATCACCAACTTAGTGCGTTCATAAACTTAAAGTTGGGTTAAATTTTGTTTTACTTCTGTTTTCAGGGAGCGCATTGATATTTCATGCATGCATTCATCTTAATATGCTATATTATGCTACAGCAAACCCACGACCCACCTTGCACCACTGACCCCAGTGTCAAGGTCTACCGCACGCCCCTTAACCCAAGGTCAAGTTATATAATATTCATGTTTTTTTTATGCAACTGTGCCAAGTTTGAGTGAAGGCTGCCAACTTCGTTGTCTTCTGACAACTCTTGTTATTTTTTGCACTCTGTATCCTTGTCCACGCAATAACTCAAGTTCTACTTCACAGCTCGTAACCAAATTCGGTATATATGTTTATCACGGCAGGACGAAGAAGCCTATTGATTTTGAAAAATTTCCGATAACTTATCTCCCCATGGCCGCCATTTCTAATTTTCGCACTCTGTATCCTTGTCCACACAATAACTCAAGTTCTACTTCACCGATCGAAACCAAATTCAGTATACATGTTTATCATGGCAAGACAAAGAAGCCTATTGATTTTGAAAAATTTCCGATACTTATCTCCCCTTGGCAGCCATTTTTAATTTTCGCACTCTGTATCCTTGTCCATGCAAGTTCTACTTGACCGATCATTACCAAATTCGGTATACATGTTTAACACGGCAAGACGAAGAAGCCTATTGATGTTGAAAAATTTCTATGACTTATCTCCCCTTGGCGGCCATTTTTAGCTCGAATATTCGAAGAATAAGTAGAGCTTATGTTGTCACCCCGTCGTCGGCGTCACCGTCACTCCTTGGTTAAGGTTTTTAGTCAAGCTTGTATATGGAATACTACTGGCCCTACACCCTCCATACTTGGACAACTTCATCTCCTAGTGATGTACATCAATAACCCCTGATCAATATTTCACCTTGACCTACATTTCCTCTTGAATTACTTGGTTAATTCCCCTTGGTTAAGGTTTTTAGTCAAACTTGGTTAAGGTTTTTAGTCAAGTTTGTATATGCAATACTACTGGCCCTACACCCACCATACTTGGACAACTTCATCTCCTAGTGATGCACATCAATAACCCCTGATCTATATTTGACCTTGACCTATATTTCCTCTTGAATTACTTACTTAATTCCCCTTGGTTAAGGTTTTTAGTCAACCTTGGTTAAGGTTTTTTTTCAAGCTTGTACATTGAATACTATTGTGCATCCAGACACCATACTTCGACAACCTTTTCTCATAGGTATGTACATCAATAACCTCTGATCTATATTTGACCTTCACCTTCATTTCCTCTTCAATTACTTACTTAATTCCTTTTGGTTAATGTTTTTACTCAACCTTCTATATGGAATACTACTGGCCCTACATCCCACCATACTTGGACAACTTCATCTCCTAGTGATGTACATCAACAACCCCTGATCTATATTTGACCTTGACCTACATTTCCTCTTGAATTACTTACTTAATTCCCCTTGGTTAACGTTTTTAGTCAAGCTTGTAGATGGAATACTCCTGGCCCTACACCAACCATACTTGGACAACTTCATCTCCTAGTGATGTACATCAACAACCCCTGACCTATATTTGACCTTGACCTACATTTAACTTTGAATTACTTACTTAATTCCCCTTGGTTAAGGTTTTTACTCGACCTTGGTTAAGCTTTTTACTCAAGCTTGTACATGGAATATTATTGTGCATACAGACACCATACTTGGACAACCTTTTCTCATAGTGATGTACATCAATAACCCCTGATCTATATTTGACATTGACCTACATTTCCTCTTGAATTACTTACTTAATTCTCTTTGGTTAAGGTTTTTAGTCAAGCTTGTAGATGGAATACTCATGGCCCTACACCAACCATACTTGGACAACTTCATCTCCTAGTGATGTACATCAACAACCCCTGACCTATATTTCACCTTGACCTACATTTAACCTTAAATTACTTACTTAATTCCCCTTGGTTAAGGTTTTTACTCAACCTTGGTTAAGCTTTTTTAGTCAAGCTTCTTGATGGAATACTATTGTGCATACAGACACCATACTTGGATAACTTTTTCTCATACGGATGTACATCAATAACCCCTGACCTTTATTTTACCTTCACCTACATTTAACCTTGAATTACTTGCTTAATGTTTATAGTCAAGCTTGTATATGGAATACTTCTGGGCCTACATCAACCATACTTGGACAACTTCATCTCCTAGTGATGTACATCAATAATCCCTGACCTATATTTGACCTTGACCTACTTTTATCCTTGGATTACTTAGTTATCTCCCCTTGGTTACGGTTTTTACTCAAGCTTGTATATGGAATACTCCTGGGCCTACAGCAACCATACTTGGAAAACCACGCACCTACGTCCAAGGTCAAGGTCACTGTTGAAGGTCAAAGGTCAAACCTATTGAAATTCCCTTCCGCTCTATATCTTCTACACCGATGCATGGATTATCAAATGCCTTGGCACAAATGTTTCTCAGGATGAGAAGGTGTGTCTCGATCAATAACCACGCACCTACGTCCAAGGTCAAGGTCATAGTTGAAGGTCAAAGGTCAAACCTATTGAAATTCCCTTCCGCTCTATATCTTCTACACCGATGCATGGATTATCACACTATGCCCAGGGTCAAGGTCACAGACTTGATGCGTTTGAAACCTTAACGCTCGGCTAAATGGCTTATAATCAAAAATGCCTCGTTTTCTTTGGCTGCCAGTGGGGGTATTCGTGTGCCGACAGGCCACATTTCTAGTTTCCCTTGGTTAATGTTTTTAGTCAACCTTGGTTAGGTTTTTATGCAGGCTGCAGCCACCTTCTTTGTCAAGCTATGTGTACATCGACAACCCTCGTAGTCGAGCTATGCTGTTCTCCTACAGCTCTTGTTACAGACTCTGTACTGTATCCTTGTCCACGCAGTAAGTCGAGTTCTACTTGACGGATCGTAACCAAATTTGGTTTACATGTTTATCACGTCAAGATGAGTTATCTCCCCTTGTTGACTGGCCTTGCCTCGACGGGCGTATATTGTGACCTTCGTCACTCTTGTCTGGCTATATCTCAGAATGTGTTGGGCGGCGGGCCTGTGTCACTAAGTTGTTTAAAATAAAAACGATTATATGAATATTTGTTATGAATTTACTTCTTCATCAATGTAGTTCACTAATGCTACACTTTTCCTTTCTTTATTCCCTCACCGATAGGCAAGAGCGGATATAGCATTAGTCCATGTATGCATGTACATGTACATTCGTACATTAGTAACACCTTTCATTTTTCAATAACTTATGAATCTCTTCTCCTATTTTGATGATATTTGCCCACAATGTGTGTCTAGGGATGGTGCTTTTTTTTGCATATGACCGACGTCTGACCGCCCAAGGTCACTGAGGACTTATGTTCACCTTGTTTGTAAGGCAATAATGTTGTTTTTGTTATCAAGGCTATGAGCTAGGGGATTAGCTTAATAGTGATAATGATGCCCTTTTGTGTTTTTTCTTTATAACATACTTTCATTGCTGACAAAAATTACATTATTTAGATCATCATTATCCAACCACATTTATTTATCAGTCAAGCATATTCACTTATCAGTCAACTAACTTCATTTGATCAGATTTACATACAATGTATTGTGTAAGAAGTGATAATTGTACATATAGTTATACTGCCTATTTGTATTTTGCAGTTTTTCTGCCCAGATGGCCAGTACAGTTCGACGGCGGAGCTGTTTTTCCAGACCCCGGAGGACAGTGTCAGGCACCTGTTCCATGACACAGAAGGTTGGGGGCATTTATGCTATAAATGTCACTTGTTCATATGTGTCTACAGAGCTCCAGATAAGTTTAGTATCTAAAGAGTATTATACCCCATATTTAAAATTCAATGCGTATTTTACTTTTACAAATGTATTACCGGTATTGATTTTCTTCCTTATTAAATAGGGAACAAATGATAAAACATAAAACAAATTTAAAAATTCACTTATTATACCCCCCACAACGAGTTGTGGTGGGGTATACTGGAGTCAGGTTGTCCGTGTGTGTGTCTGTGCATCTGTCAATTAACATCAGAGAAATATGTTATAACTTCTATGTCCTTCATCTAAAATGTTTAATATTTCACACGTGCATTCCTGTAAGGCTCTACTACCATGCTGTGCCAAATCCACGACCGTCCAACCCCCGCTGATCCCAAGGTCAAATACTTAGTCTCTTTACAAAACTTAACATCAGAGAAATATGTTTTAACTTCTATTTCCTTACATATTTAGGGGCACATGGGCCCACGCGGGGGGGTATTCCATAAGCCTCACTTACTGACAAATCTAGTTTGAGCTGTGAAAAGCAAACACTGTTAGATTTTTGCAGCTCAGCTTTTTTAAAGTAAATTTTCAACTTTATTACAGTATTTTCACTACTCAATTTGAAAATCAATGCATATTTTCACACTGCTGTGAGTATTTTGTACTCACACTTTTGATAAACAATGCGTATTATGCTAAAATAAATGCGTAGAATACACCAATACGCACCTTATCTGGAGCCCTGTGTCTATACATGGCCTATTGTAATAACCATAAATATTCGGACACATTTTATTCAGAGAAACGTGTATAAATATTTGGTTAAACAAAACAAAAAGTTTCCCAATATTTATGGTTAGAATGGCTGTGCTGAGTTTAATAGCAAAATAAAAATATATTGACAATTTGTTTTGAGAAACCGCTATTTAATAAGGGTTTCCTAAAATGAAGTGTGTCTGAATATATAAGTTAATTACGGTAGTTTTTAAACATTATTAAACTCAAATCAATTAATGTATCATGTGTAAAAAAGTATGTTATATGTTTCCAGATATTGGAAGATTTGATTCATCAGCTTGTGAATAATTCACAGCAGCTGACTCAGCTGCTGTGAATTATTCTCAAGCTGATGAATCAAAAAAAATTTCTTGATCTGTGTACAGTCAAACTTGCATTAAGCGACCACCCAAGGCAAACACAAAAAATAGTCGCTTAGCACAATGGTCTCTTAACACAAAAGCGGAAATAAATTGGAAATCCGGGTACTGGTATTAACATAGAAATAAATACATTAGAATACTACCGGTAATGTTTACTGTGCACTTTTCTGAATTATTACGGCTTTATTTTATCAACATAGAGGTAAGAATTTGAATGTTATTGCGAAATAAAATCGCACAGCTGAAATCGCAAATAGGCAGTAGTGACTGCGATCACTTCGGACCAGACGTGTTTTGCCCCGGTGATTTTGACCAGTCGTTGACTGACAACCAAGTCAGCTGATAGAATAATCATTAATGATTTATTAACGCAGTGTTCGGTATATACCAGTATCGTTGCGCATCAAGAAAATTGGAAATGGGTGAAATAAAAATGCTTGCGTATTCTGTACATAACGAGAAAAGGTATTTTTTTTTTTTTAAATGAGTGAAATGCGCAGATTTTTCCCATGTGCTAAGCGACTAATACTTTTGTTCTCATGTGCTAAGCGTCGATGAGTTAATTCCCTTTAGTAATCACTAAGGAAACGAGCGATTCAGAACGAGGTTTCAGTTCAATAATCATAAACAATGCACCATTTACACTTTGACAGTGACAGGTGATTTGTTTCCTTTGTTTGTCACACGCTTGAGGCTAATTTCACCTGGAGACAGTGACATCCTGTCAATTAATGGTCATTTAGTAAAAACGACCATTGCTGTTGATTACAAAATATGTGGCCGATGGTCTCGTTAAGGGAAAGTCGTTTAATACACTGTCATTCTATAGGCCAAATGGTCGGGAGGAATTGAAAGTGGTCGCATAAGACAAAAGTCGCTTAATGCACGTGGTCACTTGTGCAAGTTTGACTGTACATGTATTGTAAATGTGATAAAGCAATTTTTGGTGAAGGTGCTCAAATAGATATTGCTACAATGAGTTTAATTTGCAAGCTTGTATTTGTGGATAGTTGGTAAACATTACATTTTAAATTATGTTCATTGCATTTATAATTCCAGCACAAAAATATTTACACAATTCCCTAACATTTGATTGGTCCATAGCAAGTTCTGTCCAAAATTTATATCCCAGTAAACTCCCACGCCGAACTACTTTCCGTAACCGTGAGGCGCAGTTAAAATAATTCTTAAGAAAACGGAAAATAAGCACATTTTCTTGATGAATTTATTTCAAATGCTGGAATTATAAGGAATGAATGGCCTTTTTGTGGAATTTATCGGGGATATAAACTTGGAAAAGTCGCGGGAATACTGGACGAGGCCGGAACATTGTGGGAAAAGGAGAAATTGCTTGTTACAAGCAATTTCTCCTTTTCCCACAATGTTCCGGCCTTCGTCCAGTATTCCCGCGACTTTTCCAAGTTTATACCCCGATAAATTCCACAAAAAGACCATTCATTCCTATATTAAATTATGTTCATTGCATTTATCATATTAAGAATGTGTCATGCTTGAAAGAAATCATTTTCATTATTTGTTGCAAAATTTCATTGCAAAAATTACCATCACCATGATAATCCTAAGAATTCGGACACAATTTATTCTGGGAAACACATTGAAATATATGGTTTCACACAGCATTGTTTCCAAATATGTATGGTTTGTATGGTTGTACTGGTTTATCACAATAACAATGCAATTGGATACAATTTATTTCCTTGAAGGAAATATTTCCTCCTAGACGTTCGCGAGACGTAATTGACGTCACATTTTTCCGTCATTTCCGGTGCAGAAACAACTCGTATGCTAACATCAAAATTGTCAATTTTGACAGCGTTATGATCTGGCCTAAGAGCAAATTTCACATTTTTCGAAGAGCATGTAATATTCAATTTATTCCACTACTATTATACCGGATTTATTTCCCTTGACATCTATAAATCTATAAATCTATAATCTATAAATCTATAAATCCGACACAGAAACTTGTGCTCCGTACTCATTTCTTTATCGGATTTCCAGCAATCATTTATTTTTGCCGAAATTCAGTATTTCATATAGAACTAATGACTGCATATATTTGACGATTAAAAGTATGCAGAATTATTACACTGAATTTATTACATTATCACAGCCAAAATTAATAAATTTATTGTAAAATTGAAAATTTCTCTCTCAAAGTATACTTTGCTAGAAAAGTATGCTTTGCAATCTTGGTGAAATAGGCTACAGATGTGTCTCGGGGGGGGGGGGGATAAATCCAGTATTTCGAAATGATAGTTGAATAAAATCTATATAACATATAAGTTTAATTCTGTATTTTTCATCTATACCAGGTACGTACCGGCCATTCACCCTGGTGCTGTACTGTACAACGTTCTTCTTCCTGGCGTGTTGGACGTACGGCCTCTCCATTCCCAGCGGCCTGTTTATCCCCAGTCTCCTCATTGGGGCTGCGTGGGGCCGACTCTTTGGTATCTCTCTGCAGCAGCTGTTTCCTAGCGCCGTAAGTAGCGATCTCAATATGTATGCCTTTTCTTTGTCACCTGTAGCCTATTTCACCAACATTACAAAGTATACTTTTCTACCAAAGTATACTTTGAGGGAGTAATCTTTTTTTTTCTTCCCTAATTTCATATAGAACTATTTATACCCCCCACAACAAGTTGTGGGGGGTATACTGGAGTCAGGTTGTCCATCCGTCCGTCCGTCACTAAACTTAACATCAGAGAAATATTGTTATAACTTCTATTTCCTTCATCTAAAATGCTTAATATTTCACACATGCATTCCTGTAAGGCTCTACTACCATGCTGTGCCAAATCCACGACCGTCCAACCCCCGCTGATCCCAAGGTCGAGGTCAAATACTTAGTCTCTTTTGTACAAAATTTAACATCAGAGAAATATTGTTATAACTTATATTTCCTTCATCTAAAATGTTTAATATTTCACACATGCCATTCCTGTAAGGCTCTACTACCATGCTGTGCTAAATCCACGACCATCCACCCATGCTGATCCCAAGGTACCAGGTCAAATACTTGGTCTCTTTTACAAAACTTAACATCAGAGAAGTATTGTTATAAAACTTCTATCCTTCATCTAAAATAATTTAATATTTTCACACATGCAATCCTAAAATAAGGCTCTACTACCATGCTGTGCCCAAATCCCACGACCGTTCCAACCCCCGCAGATCTCAAGGTCAAGGTCAAATACTTAGTCTTTTTACAAAACTTAACATCAAGAAATATTGTTAAAACTTCTATTTCCTTCATCTAAGATGCTTAATATTTTCACACATACAATCCTGTAAGGTTTCTACTACCATGCTGTGCCAAATAACCACGACCTTCCAACCCCCGCTGATTCCATGGTCAAGGTAAAATACTTGGTCTCTTTACAAAACTTAACATCGGAGAAATATTGTTATAACTTCTATTTCCTTCATCAAAAATGCTTAATATTTCACACATGCATTCCTGTAAGGCTCTACTACCATGCTGTGCCAAATCCACGACCATCCAACCCCCGCTGATCTCAAGGTCAAGGTCAAATACTTAGTCTTTTGTACAAAATTTAACATCAGAGAAATATTGTTATAACTTATACTTCCTTCATCTAAAATGTTTAATATTTCACACATGCATTCCTGTAAGGCTCTACTACCATGCTGTGCTAAATCCACGACCATCCAACCCATGCTGATCCCAAGGTCCAGGTCAAATACTTGGTCTCTTTACAAAACTTAACATCAGAGAAGTATTGTTATAACTTCTATTTCCTTCATCTAAAATGTTTAATATTTCACACATGCAATCCTATAAGGCTCTACTACCATGCTGTGCCAAATCCACGACCGTCCAACCCCCGCTGATCTCAAGGTCAAGGCAAATACTTAGTCTTTTTACAAAACTTAACATCAGAGAAATATTGTTATAACTTCTATTTCCTTCATCTAAGATGCTTAATATTTCACACATACATTCCTGTAAGGTTCTACTACCATGCTGTGCCAAATCCACGACCTTCCAACCCCCGCTGATTCCATGGTCAAGGTAAAATACTTAGTCTCTTTACAAAACTTAACATCAGAAAATAATAACTTCTACTTCATCAAAAATGCTTAATCACATCATTCCGTAAGGCTACTACCTGCTTGCCATCCACGACGTCCAACCCCCGTATCCCCAGGTCAAATACTTAGTGCTTTACAAAACTTAACTCAGAGAAATGTTATAACTTCTATTTCCTTATCAAAAATGCTTATATTTCCACATGCATTCCTGTAAGGCTCTACTACCATGCTTTGCCAAATCCACGACCGTCCAACCCCCGCTGATCCCCAGGTCAAATACTTAGTCTCTTTACAAAACTTAACATCAGAGAAATATGTTATAACTTCTATTTCCTTCATCTAAAATGCTTAATATTTCACACATGCATTCCTGTAAGGCTCTACTACCATGCTATGCCAAATCCACGACCATCCAACTCCTGCTGATCCCAAGGTCAAGGTCAAATACTTAGTCTCTTTACAAAACTTAACATCAGAGAAATACGTTATAACTTCTATTTCCTTCCTTGCAGATTCTTAATATTTCATGCATGCATTCCTCTAAGGCTCTATTTAGGGGTACCTGGGCCCACGCGGGGGGAGGGGGGGGGGGCTTATTCCGTAAGCCTCGCTTACTGATCCATCTAGTTAAACTAGGTACTGTATATATTTGATGATTAAAAGTATGCAGAATTATTAAACTGAATTCAGTATAATAAAAATTTATAAATTTATCATAAAATTGAAAATTTCTCCACTTTGCAATGTTGGTGAAATAGGCTACTGGATGGTGAATTGGTGTAAAGCAACAATTTGATATGTCTGTCTGTATATGTGTCTGTTACTGGAGAACTGGGGTTTCTGGGTTTTGCGACCAGTGTAGATCCAGGTCAGCCTGTGCATCCGCACTGTCAAAACTATTGCCCATCGGTGCTGTGAACGACCCGAGGCACTATTGCCTAGAAGCCGGAGGCTGAGTGCAATAGTGCATCAACCTGGTTATCCACAGCAACGAGGGACAATATGTTTTGACTGTTGAATGACCATAAAATATCTTGTTTTATTACGAAACCTGTAATACACTATATGTGACACAATGAACGTAAATTTGTGGTGTAGCGCATCGACTGGCATATCTAAATTACGTTGAATGGCGAAATCTTCGACATAAAATCATGACGTCATGATTTTCAGGGATGAAATAGTTTTGACTATTCCACAGGAACACGGAACTATTGAACAGGTATGTAAAACTATTTCACAGGCACATTAATTGTATAGAATATCAGACTAGTGTTTTTATGGTGTCAAGTTTATCAGGAAAGGTTCCACGAGCTGTGAATTCCTACACATTTACTGATAGTCAATGTTCAAGTAAAACTTGTATTGTACATGTATCTTGCAGGTGTGGCTTGACTCTGGTAAATACGCTCTGGTTGGTGCAGCTGCTCAGCTTGGTATGTATATTTGTTCTGCATTCACTTTTAGAACTTGTACAAAATTACTCTCTACTCGGTTAACTTCTGTAGCCGATTTCATCAAAATTGCAAAGTATACTTATCTAGCAAAGTATACTTTGAGGGAGTAATCACTTATTTTTCCCGAAATGCATTATGTCATATAGAGCTAACGACTGCATATATTTGATGATTAAAAGTATGCAGAATTATTATACTGAATTTATTACATTATCACAGCCAAAATGGCTGTGATAATGTAATAAATTCAGTATAATAAAAATTACTAAATTTATCTTTAAATTGAAAATTTCTCCCTCAAAGTATACTTTGCTAGATAAGTATACTTTGCAATGTTGGTGAAATAGGCTACTGTTGTATTTTAGTGAGAGAAAAAATTGCTTGGCACTCAAAATATTGAATTTATATATCCATATTGATTGAATATACAAAACACCATCAGAGCTCCAGATAAGGTGCGTATTTGCATAAATACCCAATTAAAATTGCCAAAAACCCAATTGAAATCAGAAGTAGTGAGTATCAAAAAGGAATGAAAAATTTGTGGTATCTTTGTGGTACAGAAAACAATAAACAGACCACAAATATAGCCCATTTTCTTATTTTTCCAAGAAAACACATCTTGGTATTTCATTAGGATTGTCTCCAAGGAGACAATTCTAATGAAATACCTAGATGTGTTTTCATTTAGAAGGAAACTATTCAATAAGTGCGGTCTGCTGATGTGTAAACAGTAGTGTGATTCTATTTTACACAATTAACATTTTGAAATACCCAATTGCTTCAGAAATAATGGAGTGACAATACTCAATTAGTGATTCCTTATCTGGAGCACTGCACCATTATCGTAGTCCATCTGGATCATCCATGCTACCACATCATTATGCAATACATTCATCTGGCCCTCACTTAATTCAGAAACTGTTGACATCTTTTGCATTACAATATTAATGCCATAATATGTCCTTGAATGTTTGGCTTCACTTATGCAATATATCTCCACATTTCTCTCTGTGTTTAAAAATGTCAATATAGCACGACGCCACGCCATGCATGACCAAATTAAAAAAAAAACAACATTATTAAATCCCCCGCAATGAGTTGTGGGGGGTATACTGGCATCAGGTCGTCCGTCCGTGAGTCTGTGCATCCGTCATTAAACTTAACATCAGAGAAATATGTTATAACTACATATTTAGGGGTACCTGGGCCAAGGCGGAAATCAATTATACTCACAGTGGAGTAAACTGTAACTAGATTTGTCAGTAAGCCTCGCTTACTGACAAATCTAGTTACAGTTTGCTCCACTGTGAGTATAATTGATTTCTGCTGCCAAATTAAGAAATAAGATATAAATGAAAAACAGATGACGATAATATTCATTTCCAACCTTTTATTGGTTGGAAGCATGTTTGCTGGATGTTCCCATGTGTCCTATTACAGGTGGGATAGTTAGAATGACAATCAGCCTGACTGTGATAATTATGGAGGCAACGGGAAACATAACATTCGGACTTCCAATTATGGTAGTGCTCATGGTTGCCAAATGGGTCGGAGACCTTTTTAACGAGGTATGTTCGCGTAGTAATACATGCCATATACATGTATGACTTTTTGTTGCCCTTAAATATTGGCATAGGCGGTTTCATGCTAAATTTCGAACTACAGTTGAACTTTGTTATATCAAGCTCAGTTATAACTACTGTCTGTTTCACTAAACATGCACACATTTTATGGGTAGATAAACTATGAAAAAACAATAAAAAAAATTGATAATATTAAATTATAGCAAAATTTAAGAACGAGCCTTCTTTTTATTTTGTGAAATTTGGTCCAATATTTTATTGCAAAAAATAATTTCCCCATGCTAAATTCCCATAGACATCTTCACAGAGTGAAGATGTCTATGGGGAATTTAACATGGGGAAATTTTTCTAATTTCAGAAATAGTAGACCGCGATTTTCAAAATCTCACCTTTGTTTTCTTAGTTAGATACTTTACAAGATATCTAGCCAGGTTCCAGAGTCAATTTCCCCAAAAAAAACAGTTTTTAGACTCCCCCTCCACGTTCTCCACCTCCCATGTTAAATTCCCATAGAGAAATATTTTACCAAATTTCACGAAATAAAATGAAGCCTCATTTTAAATTTTGATAATATTTAATAGTAACAAAATACATATTGTTTTTGCATTGGTTATATAGCTGTAAACAGACAGTAGTAGCATTCCTATGTCGAAGTATGTGTTTGGTCCTGGGGCATATTCTTCTGTGTTACATCAAATGTGTATATCGAACACGTGCCTATAGCGAATATTTGACGGCAGTCCAACTTACTTTGTTATAACAAAGTTCGACTGTAGTTCATTCATCATATGAGGGATATTTCTTAAAAATCTGAAAAAGTACTGACTAACACTGGATTTTGATGAGCTGTCTCGTTATGAGCCAACTCATCTGGATCTACAGTGTTTGCTATTTTCGTGGACATTGGGTGGCTTTTCGAACAGATTTGCCTTAGCTATTTATTGGTTTCTCAGTGTATTTATACCAAAGCTTCTTTGAAACGAATGCCAAATTTGATTTAGAATATTTTCTGTATCATATCCACGGACCATAAATATTTGGTTCATACTGCATCTGTCTGTAGACAGAAGTCTGCACCATGAGTTTATTACCTTGAAAGCTTAGAAATTCAATTAGGCCATAGCCAGGGTGTGGGATCACGTGGTTTACGAACCCGATTTTCTGTGATCTGTGATGTCATTTTTAAAGTAGATTTTCTTTAAAATCTTCCTAACAAACTAGACGGATTTTGATGATATGTAGTGCACCAGCACCAAATACGCTGGCACATGTGTTTTATGGGTGATCTGAAAGTTATTTACAATAACTTATAACTTTCACAAATAACAAGTACCGTTTATTTGTTACATTCACATGCTCTACTTTTTAGCTCGGCTATTCGAAGAATAAGTAGAGCTTATGTTGTCACCCCGGCGTCGGCGTCACCGTCATGCCTTGGTTAAGGTTTTTAGTCAACCTTGTATATGGAATACTACTGGCCCTACACCCACCATACTTGGACAACTTCATCTCCTAGTGATGTACATCAATAACCCCTGATCTATATTTGACCTTGACCTACATTTCCTCTTGAATTACTTGAATTCCCCTTGGTTAAGGTTTTTAGTGAACCTTGGTTAAGGTTTTTAGTCAAGCTTGTACATTGAATACTGTTGTCCATACAGACACCATACTTGGACAACCTTTTCTCATAGGGATGTACATCAATAACCCCTGGTCTATATTTGACCTTGACCTACATTTCCTCTTCAATTACTTAGTTAATTCCCCTTGGTTAAGGTTTTTAGTCAAGCTTGTATATGGAATACTCCTGGCCCTACACCCACCATGCTTGGACAACTTCATCTCCTAAAGATGTACATCAGTAACCCCTGATCTATATTTGACCTTGACCTACATTTCCTCTTGAATTACTTTGTTAATTCTCTTTGGTTAAGGTTTTTAGTCAACCTTGTAGATGGAATACTCCTGGCCCTACACCAACCATACTTGGATAACTTTATCTCCTAGTGATGTACATCAACAACCCCTGATCTATATTTGACCTTGACCTACATTTAACCTTCAATTACCTAGTTGATTCCCCTTGGTTAAGGTTTTTAGTCAACCTTGGTTAAGGTTTTTACTCAAGCTTGTATATGGAATACTCCTGGCCCTACACCCACCATACTTGGACAACTTCATCTCCTAGGGATGTACATCAATAACCCTTGATCTATATTTGACCTTGACCTACATTTGATCTTGACCTACATTTCCTCTTGAATTACTTAGTTAATTCTCTTTGGTTAAGGTTTTTAGTCAAGCTTGTAGATGGAATACTCCTGGCCCTACACCAACCATACATGGACAACTTTATCTCCTAGTGATGTTCATCAACAACCCCTGACCTATATTTGTCTTTGACCTACATTTAACCTTGAATTACTTAGTTAATTCCCCTTGGTTAAGGTTTTTAGTCAACCTTGGTTAAGGTTAAGGTTTTTAGTCAAGCTTGTATATGGAATACTATTGTGCATACAGACACCATACTTGGATAATTTTTTCTCATAGGGATGTACATCAATAACCCCTGACCTATATTTTACCTTCACCTACATTTAACCTTGAATTACTTGGTTAATGTTTATAGTCAAGCTTGTATATGGAATACTCCTGGGCCTACATCAACCATACTTGGACAACTTCATCTCCTAGTGATGTACATCAATAATCCCTGACCTATATTTGACCTTGACCTACTTTTATCCTTGGATTACTTCGTTATTTCCCCTTGGTTAAGGTTTTTAGTCAAGCTTGTATATGGAATACTCCTGGGCCTACAGCAACCATACTTGGAAAACTTCATCTCCTAGTGATGTACATCAATAACCCCTGACCTATATCTGTCATTGACCTACATTTAACCTTGAATTACTTACTTAATTTCCCTAGGTTAACTTTTTTAGTCAACCTTGGTTAAGGTTTTTATGCAGGCCGCAGCCACCTTGTTTGTCAAGCTATGTGTACATCGACAACCCTCGTAGTCGAGCTATGCTGTTCTCCTACAGCTCTTGTTATTGTCACGCCCGCTTGCGGAAAGCGCGATATAGTCGGCACTTTGGCGTACGTTATGGTTAAAGTTTTTGGTTAAGTTGTTTGGTTAAGTTTTTTGGTTAAGTTCTTTGGTTAAAGTTTTTGGTTAAGTTTTTTGGTTAAGTTTTTTGGTTAAAGTTTTTTGTTATACTACATCTCTGCAACTGCTTTGCCCATTACCTTGAAAGCGCGATTTTGTTGGCACTTTCGCGTACGTACGTGTGTCCGGTTAAAGTTTTTGGTTAAGTTGTTTGGTTAAGTTTTTTGGTTGAAGTTTTTGGTTAAGTTCTTTGGTTAAAGTTTTTGGTTAAGTTTTTGTCGCGCCCGCTTGCGGAAAGCGCGATATAGTCGGCACTTTGGCGTACGTACGTACGTACGTGTACGTGTGTCCGGTTAAAGTTTTTGGTTAAGTTGTTTGGTTAAGTTTTTTGGTTAAAGTTTTTGGTTAAGTTCTTTGGTGTGTCTGGTTAAAGTTTTTGGTTAAGTTCTTTGGTTAAGTTTTTTGGTTAAAGTTTTTGGTTAAGTTCTTTGCTTAAAGTTTTTGGTTAAGTTTTTTGGTTAAGTTTTTTGGTTAAAGTTTTTCGTTTAAGTTTTTCGTTATACTATATCTCTGCAACTGCTTTGCCCATTACCTTGAAACTTCACATGGGTGTTTAACATCATCTATATTTTCATTCTACCCCCCTCCCGTGCGGCCCCTGTGCCCAATGTCAAGGTTAAATTACTTTGAAGTTTTTGGTTACGTTTTGTGGTTAAAGTTTTTGGTTAAGTTTTTTGGTTAAGTTTTTTGGTTAAGTTTTTTGGTTAAGTTTGTTGGTTAAAGTTTTTTGTTATACTATATCTCTGCAACTGCTTTGCCCATTACCTTGAAACTTCACATGGGTGTTTATCATCATCTATATTTTCATTCTACCCGCCTCCCGTGCGGCCCCTGTGCCCAATGTCAAGGTCAAATTACTTTGAAGTTTTTGGTTAAGTTTTTTGGTTAAAGTTTTTGGTTAAGGTTTTTGGTTAAGTTTTTTGGTTAAAGTTTTTAGTTAAGTTTTTTGGTTAAAGTTTTTCGTGCTATATCTCTGCAACTGCTTTGCCCATTACCTTGAAACTTCACATGGGTGTTTATCATCATCTGTATTTTCATTCTACCCCACTCCCGTGCGGCCCCTGTGCCCAATGTCAAGGTCAAATTACTTTGAAGTTTTTGGTTAAAGTTTTTGGTTAAGTTTTTTGGTTAAGTTTTTTGGTTAAAGTTTTTTGTTAAGTTTTTTTGTTATACTATATCTTTTTTTTTAGGTGTCCATTTTTTTAGGTGTCCATGCCTCGCCACAAGGCGCGACATGCAGGCCGCGGCCATCTAGTTTACATTTACGGTAACTGTTTCTTCATCAAATCGACAGAATTATGAGACTAAAGCCGCCTATACAATAAAGGGCAACAAGTACCACATTTGCTACGGTATATTTCATAAAAACATGTGTTCCCACACCCTGAGAGCTTTCTATCTCTGACGGCTAATTGGTGTCATACTGTTAATAGCTGACCCATCTGTATCTACACTCTGTTCTGCAAACATTCACATTAGTATTGAAAGCCTTAACATACATCGTAATTTGATTATCTGATAAGTTCTTTCCAATTGAAGATGTGTAACTGATTCTATTTCAGGGTATATACGACATGCACATTCATGTACAAGGTGTCCCTATACTTGGATGGGAGCCACCAGTAATGTCTTCAAATATATCTGTCAGGTAAATATGTGACTTGTACAACTCGTACAAACCACAAGGTGTTGATCTGTATTGGTCATCAGAAGCGGGAATGTTTCTCTGCTTCTTTGGCGAATATGTTCAGACAGCATGAAGGTATAGGCTGATTTGGATATGACCTGTACACTGGTCACATCGGTAGTGAGTTAGTCATCTAATGGCATGGTATGTTATGTAATAATTCTTGTTGCTGAAACTGAGACATAATGATCACAATATATGGGTCCGTCAAAAGTCTGTGTTAAGAGTTGTTTAATGACTTATATCTTGACTATCATCATCCATATATTTGTTCTATAACCTGCCCAAATGACATAACATTCATATATCCATAGTGACATAGTCGGTGGGAATGCAAATACACCCCATACAATTTGGCCTATTAATAGTGTGTGTTATAAAACTCCATGCAATTAAAATTGAGCTGCAACCATTTAACAAATGTGGAAAATAAACCTTTAAAGTCACTAGATTACAGTGATACCCCCAGAATCATGTTTACTTGTGTTGAAACACATACAAAACATGTTTTATTCTATGCAATTAAATTTCACAGTGTATTAACCCTTACACCGCTATCTTAATTTTTTGTCGTCTGCTGTTTATTTCCTATTTTCCATTTTTATCATCAAAAACATGCATTGACAGCACTTTAGAATAATTTACAACATACTTTGACAGCTCTTCAGAATCCTTTCCATTGGAAATGATTTTAAAGTGCTGTCAAACCATGTTTTTATTGAGAAATAAGGCAAGATATAAAAGGAACAGCAGACGAAAATTGTTGTGTGTAGCGGTCTAAGGGTTAACAGTCATAATGCACTAATACAATAAATATGCATATGATACTGCTACAGCCAACGCCTTAGGTGATCAGTATGATAATGTGCTTATGCAATAAATAGAAGCTATGCCTTGTTTCTTGTGAAATCAGTCAACAGTTTAATATATATCATATTAAATCAACATAAATGTTGGATTCTATTTATTGCATAATCACATCATCATGCAAGAGGCTCTGCGTACAAGTATCGATGTTGCCTACAGGGAGGTGATGAGTCATCCCGTGACCGTGATGCGAACCACGGAGACTGTCGGCAATATCGTGGACATACTCCAGTCAGAATCTCACAACGGCTTCCCCGTCGTCGACACCGACCACCTGGTAGGTGGGTCATGTGACCATCATGTGACACATGACAATATTGGCCACACAAGATATAAGACCATTTGCAATAATATACCTTCAACTTTCTCTTGTTGGCCTAGACTAACATTTTTGGTGTATATCAGTAACTGTGCATGATACATATGTAGGGGTATTTAGACTATTTGAATAATCAATCTACATACTGTTGTAGCAACTTTTCACATACAGGTGTAAAATATTTAATAATTCCAGCACAAAAATATTTACACAATTCCCTAACATTTGATTGGCCCGTAGCAAGTCTGTCCAAAATTTATATCCCAGTAAACTCCCATGCCGAACTACTTTCCGTAACCGTCAGGCGCAGTTAAAGTAATTCTTAAGAAAACGAAAACATTTTCTTGATGAATTTATTTAAAATGCTGGAATGATAAGGAATGAATGGCCTTTTTGTGGAATTTATCGGGGATATAAACTTGGAAAAGTCGCTGGAATACTGGACGAGGCCTTCCGGCCTTCGTCCAGTATTCCCGCGACTTTTCCAAGTTTATACCCCGATAAATTCCACAAAAAGGCCATTCATTCCTATATTTTATGTCACTGGGAGGGATGGACTGGCCTAGGGGTTAGAACACCTGACTTGCAATCCGGAGGTTGTGGGTTCAAAAATACTTTCATAGTATTTCCATCCCACTGGTCTGTCGGACGAGACTTTAAAACTACGGTCTCGTCTCTATATGACCCTAGCTGTTGGTGGGACATAAACCCATTCACTTTCACTTTTATGTCACTGGAATCAAGATTTTGAGTGTGGAGGATGCCCAGACGCCCTAACAAACTCACTGCGCTCAACCATACACCCTCTTCCCCACCGACAAAACAAAATTCACATTTTAGGCTGGACCAGAAGACGATGTTCAGACTTTTGGATCATTCCGCGGCGTTGTGTTGCGATCTCAGCTCATTGTGCTTCTTAAGCTGAAGGTAATAATGCACCTGTCAGTGTATTCCCCATTACCAAGAATCATGGTGTGGTGTTTGGTTATTTGGACATATTCTGAATTCCCGAATCTAAGACTTACCATAATAATCCTAATACGTATATGGTTTACCCATATAGCGGTTGTCCCAACATTTAGGGATAGTATAACTGTACTGGTTTATCACAAATGACGATCTATTTGTTATACAATCTGGTTTTGGCAAGCCCTTTATAGGGGCTTCCTAAAAACAAATGGTGTCTGAATATATAGGTTTATTATGGTATTTATGTGTCTTAATCCACCCAAGCCTGCAGGCCAAAAAAAGCCAGCATCTGCAAAGACTGTAGATCCAGATGAGACGGCTCCTAATCATCAGGATCTGCATCATTTCAACTGTAAATAAATCAACATTTTTTCATTACTGGAATAGTCCAAAAATTAATGTTGTACAATTCAATGTTGGATATTAAGGGGTGAAAGGGTTAATTGTTGAGGATGAGAGCAGAATATTCCTATAGTGATGACAGTATAGGCAGACTTGTGGACACCATTACTGGGCCAGACCTGGGCCTATACTGGTGGCAAAGGCAGGAAATACTGGCACAAATGTGATTAAATAATGTACCATGACAAAAAGGCGTGTTATTGGGTTTTTATACGACCGTTTTTAAAAAACGGTACATATGTTTTACCGGGGGCGGGGGGGGCGGGGCCATCGGGGCGGGCGGCTCACAGAAAAAGTGCATAGTTTGTGTACACAACTCCTCCGAAACCGTTCAGTCGATCGATCTGAAAGTATACCCACGTCTTCTACACATATTGAAGATGTACACCTTGGTGTTTTTATGCCAAAAAATATTTTTTTAACAAAAATATCACGTTTTTAACTTTAATAGCCATTTTTTCTTCATTTGTCTATACAATTCTATATAGGGTACAGAGTTTGTGCACACAACTCCTCCGAAATCGTTCAGTCGATCGTTCTGAAACTATACACACGTCTTCTACACATATTGAAGATGTGCACCTTGGTGTTTTTATGCCGAAAAAATATTTTTTAACAAAAATATCACCTTTTTAACATTAACCATTTTTTCTACATTTTTCTATACAATTCTATATACGGTACAGAGTTTGTGTACACAACTCCTCCGAAAGCATTCAATCGATCGTTCTGAAACTATACACACATCTTCTACACATATTGAAGATGTGCACCTTGGTGTTTTTATGCTGAAAAAATATTTTTTAACAAAAATATCACCCTTTTAACTTTTTTTTATACGACCGTTTTTAAAAAACGGTACGTCGTGTACACAACTCTTTCGAAACCGTTCAGTCCATCAATCTGAAACTATACTATCACGTCTACATACACATGAGTGTCAACAGATGTGCACCATGCCGAAAAAATATATTTTTTAACAAAAAATATCACCTTTTTAACGTAGCCATTTTTTTTCTTTTTGTATATAATTCTTATTACGGTAAGAGTTTGTGTACACAATACTCCTCCAAAACCGTTCAGTCAATCGTTCTGGAAACTATAACACACATTCTTCTACATTATTGAGGATTTGTGACCATGCCGATAATTTTTTAACATCAACCTTTTTAACCGTAAAGATTATTTTTACCTTTTATTGTATTATAATTCTATATACGGTACAAGAGTTTGTGTACACAACTCTTCCGAAACCGTTCATGTAAATCGTGACTATTACACACGTCTTCTACACATATTGAAGATGTGCACCTTGGTGTTTTTATGCTGAAAAAATATTTTTTAGCGAACATATCACCTTTTTAACTTAGCCATTTTTTCTACATTTGTTTATACAATTCTATATAGGGTACAGACTTTGTGTACACAACTCCTTCGAAACCGTTCAATCGATCGTTCTGAAACTATACACACGTCTTCTACACATATTGAAGATGCGCACCTTGGTGTTTTTATGCCTAAAAATATTTTTTAACAAAAATATCACCTTTTTAACTTAGCCATTTGTTCTACATTATTGTATCCAATTCCCTATCATTTCTACTTTACACTCTACTTTTCTATCTCTGCCTAAATTAGTATACATATTTAGCACAACGAGATGAAGAAATAATGCTATAGACTTTCAAATTCTCATTAATGTTTCTTGCCTTGGTGACAGCTTCACATTTCTGCATCTTTGCTGTCTGGCCCATATTCGACGGGCGTATTGTGTGACTTGCGGCACTCTTGTTCTACATTTTTTTTATACAATTCTATATAGGGTACAGAGTTTGTGTACACAACTCCTCTGAACCGTTCAGTCGATCGATCTGAAACTATACACACGTCTTCTACACATATTGAAGATGTGCACCTTGGTGTTTTTATGCCGAAAAAAATATTTTTTAACAAAAATATCACCTTTTTAACTTAGCCATTTGTTCTACATTTTTGTATCCAATTCTATATCTTTTCTACTTTACACATCTCTGCCTAAATTAGTACACATGTTTAGCACAACGAGATGAAAAAATAATGCTATAGAGTTTAAAATTCTCATTAATGTTTCTTGCCTTGGTGACAGCTTCACATTTCTGCATCTTCGCTGTCTGGCCCATATTCGACGGGCGTATTTTGTGACTTACGGCACTCTTGTTGAGTAGTGTAGTTCAGGAAATCGAATTTTTCATCTGCTGTTCGTTCATGTATTTCTACCCAGTCACCACTTTGTATAGGATTCATTTGTTTAAACAGACATTAATGGATTCTATTCAATTACTCAATCAACTCAACATCAACGTACTTTGCTGCCGACGAACTTTTGGCTATTAAACACATTAAATCTAACAAATATTTAAAAGTAAGTAATTTTTTATCAATAACAAAAAAGTCACCCTCCCCAAAAAAAATTAAAAAATTATTTTATGAAATTATTTATCAAATATTGATTTTATTGCGAAAAAACGATTTTACTATGGGAATTTAACATGGGGGCTGTGGGTGGCAGGTGGGAGCACGCGATGGGTAATTTAACGATCGAGGTTCATCCTTACCGGAATCCCGACTAGAGACCTGGTTTGGCCCTCACATACGTCTTTGGCATTTTGTATGTGACAGTTGAATCTGGTTATACCCCTTGTGTGAGTATTACGGTATTCGTAATCCTATTTTAGGGGAAGGGGCCAAGTGACTTTGATGTGGTATGGACCTGGCACCAAGTCAGGTTATTCTAATTTCAGGGCTGAATATATTTGTTCTGATGTAAATATTCCGTTCTGATTTTGGGATTTTCCCCCCAATGCAGCAGGTTAAAACGGGATCGAACCCGTTTGCCCGGCCTTACATGACCTTAGCTGTTGATAGGCCGTTAAACACTAATAAACAAACAAACAAACATGGGGGCTAAAAACATTAATTTGTTTTAAATATTTTTTTTATTTGTGCACCGATTTTCAAAATCTAACTTTTGTTTTCTTAGTTACATCATTTTCAAGCTATCTCACCAGGTTTCGGAGTCAATTTCCAAAACGTTTCGTTTTTTGATCCTTTAGGATCAAAAAACGAAAATATTTGGAAATTGACTCTCATAGGAAAATCTTTTTTTCGCAATAAAATCAATCATCAAATAATTTTTTTTGGGGAGGGCTTTTTTTTGTTATTGATGAAAAAGTACTTACTTTTAAATATTTTTTAGATTTAATGTGTTTAATGGCCAAATGTTCGTCGGCAGCAAAACATGGAACAGACAGTAGTGTCACTTTTCTTCTCTACTAATCAACAGTGTTTGTGATTCTTTGCTTTAAGCAAAGAATCACAAACACTGTTGATTAGTAGCTGATTTTGCTGATGTAAACAAAATAATTATTGTATTTTTCCACGAAAGTAAAGGTGGCCACCACTCGATTGAAACAGAATATTCCATAGGCAAGATTGCATGCTCTCAGAATGTGTGTGGTTGTTGTTTGCAGGTGTTCAACGAAAACAATGACATAGACAGAATAGTGGCCAAGTTGAACTCGGCAGATTTTAGGGATGCTTACCCCCGGTTCCCACCAATACAGGTATGTCATTCAGATTTAAGGGCCATTTCTGCCAAAAATCACGAAGGGGCCATTGTCGTCTGATTATGTGAAAAAGGAGAATGTTTTTTACTAAAATTGTAAAAAATAATAAGTGGTATTTTAGCTTATGCGAATTCTTCTCCTCGTGTAAACATCAGTAAATAGTACTGTGGCAGGAATACATATAGTTCTACACTATATGCATTCCTGCCACAGTCCTATTTACTGATGTCTTACACGAGGAGAAGAATTCGCGTAAGCTCACACTGAGCTTGTTTTCTAATCCTTATTCACAATTTCTTTTTATGTATGTTGATGTATACATGTATTGAATTTGAAATAAAATATCATCAAATTACCGGTATGCCAACATCTATCTTCTCGATGTCTGTAGCCGATTTCACCAACATTGCAAAGTATACTTTTCTAGCAAAGTATACTTTGAGGGAGAAATCATTCATTTTTCTCGAAATGCATTATTTCATATAAAACTAACAACTGCATATATTTGATGATTAAAAGTATGCAGAATTATTATACTGAATTTATTACATTATCACAGCCAAATTGGCTGTGATAATGTAATAAATTCAGTATAATAAAAATTAATGAATTTATCCTAAAATTGAAAATTTCTCCCTCAAATTATACGTTGCTAGGAAAGTATACTTTGCAATGTTGATGAAATAGGCTACAGGTGTAGCGAGGTTCTACTGTATATTTTCAGCACATACACATTACGTCCCAAGAGCGAGATTTCAGCATCAACTTGGTTCCATTCATGAATGCCGGGTCATACACAATACAAGACGTAAGTATTATACTCAATTCTGTTATACATAGGCTTACTGTATTCATCCGAAAATATACTTGACCACATTAAAAACACAAGTGAGACATGCCATGTGATTTTGTACTTTAGAATATGTGCGATATCTCGTGAAAAAAAAATATTTACAAAATTTTCCGTAAATGAGTTCGAAGGTTCACAAAGTTGCATTTGCTATGAAAATGTTGTCATCTTTCGACGTCATTTACAGTTTCGGTAAACATATTTCATTCAACATCGCACATGTTCTTAGGTACAAAATCACATGGTGCGTCTGAAATTGTCATTTAGCTTGTCGGTTGGTACTCATATTTTGTGACTGGAGAAATGTGGCTTATGGTATTTGTGGCCAGTGTAGCAGCTTATCTGTGACTATGGCTAGATAAATGTGGCATATATATATATATATATATATATATATATATATATTTCAGTTTGGCCAGCCTAATGCCAGACACAGTCACAAAACATGGTTCTGTCAACAGATCACTCACATCACAAGCTGCGTTTTTCATGCAATCCAGTATCGAAAGTGCACTAGAATGCATGATTTTCTGAAATCCGTACACATCTTATAGACAAATTTGAAGCATGGGTTATTTCGAGAAACAATGAAAAGTGGGCACATTTCGATCTAAAAGGTACTTCTATATTTGATTTTCTTATTTTTGATATGCTTGTTATGCCACCAGGTTTCGAAGAAACGGGTGGCATATAGTGTTTGTTATGCCACCAGGTTTCGAAGAAACGGGTGGCATATAGTGTTTGGACCGTCCGTCCGTCCGTCTATCCGTCCGTCCGTCCTTCCCCCCCGTCCGTCCGTCCGTCCGTCACACTTTTCGGTTAACCAGTTTGTCACAGTTTCTCAAACTGGCCATAGCATCTACATAAGTTGCTTAATCGCTTCAATACTTCAACACTTCATTCATTGGTATGTGGGCCACACCTGCCTTTTCATAATTTATATGACCTTCGCCTTTTCACCTTCACCAGGTTACTGAAATGACTTAACAATTTTGGTTAATCTGTTCGTCACAGTTTCTCAAACTGGCCATATCATCTACATAAGTTGCTTAATCGCTTCAATACTTCAACACTTCATTCATTGTATGTGTGCCACACCTGCCTTTTCATAATTTATATGACCTTCGCCTTTTGACCTTCACCAGGTTACTTAAATGACTTAACCACTTTGTCACAGTTTCTCAAATATGCTGCAGGTGGCATCCGCGTTCGACAGACGCAGTTCTTGTTCCAATTCAAATATCATATAAATTCTCATATTATTTTTTATGTCAACTATGTAAACACCAGATATTTGGCGCTCGGTTGCAGCTTGTTCAATATTTGTATCAACAAGACTTATTTCATCATTGGCATTCCTACTATGACCCTTTTGTATATGACCTTGATGTTGAACAGACATAAACCCCGTTTAATTGTTCAATCAATCAAACTCTACTGTGATATTTGTAGTCTGCTTCGTTACCCAGGATATTCCGATTATTTAGAGCCCTTGGACTTCGACACGTAGTCGTCACCGATACCAGAAATGAGGTAAGCACGCAGTAACCATTAACCCTGTCATATATGTGGTTGTGACAGAAATGGGACTTATGGATTTTGTGACCAGTCTAGCTCCAGATCAAATGGTACACTCCTGTAGCCTGATAACTATCTATATTGCTTGTTAGAAGTATGGCAGTTTTTATACGACCGTTTTTAAAAAACCGGTACGTATTATGTTTTACCGCCGGGCGGGCGAGCGGGCGGGTGGGCGGCTGACAGAAAAAGTGCATAGTTCGTGTACATAACTCCTCCGAAACCGCTCAGTCGATCGATCTGAAACTATACACACGTCTTCTACACATATAGAAGATGTGCACCTTGGTGTTTTTATGCCAAAAAATTATTTTTTAACAAAAATATCACCTTTTTAACTTAGCAATTTTTTCTACATTTTTCTGTACAATTCTATATACGGTACAGAGTTTGTGTACACAACTCCTCCGAAACCGTTCAGTCGATCGTTCTGAAACTGTAAACACGTCTTCTACACATATTGAAGATGTGCACCTTGGTGTTTTTATGCCGAAAAAATATTTTTTAACAAAAATATCACCTTTTTAATTTAGCCATTTTTTCTACATTTTTCTATACAATTCCATATACGGTACAGAGTTTGTGAACACAACTCCTCCGAAACCGTTCAGTCGCTCGTTTTGAAACTATACACACGTCTTCTACACATATTGAAGATGTGCACCTTGGTGTTTTTATGCCGAAAAAATATTTTTTAACAAAAATATCACCTTTTTAACTTAGCCATTGTTTCTACATTTTTCTATACAATTCTATATACGGTACAGAGTTTGTGTACACAACTCCTCCGAAACCGTTCAGTCGATCGTTCTGAAACTATACACACGTCTTCTACACATATTGAAGATGTGCACCTTGGTGTTTTTATGTCAAATAAATATATTTTAACAAAAATATCGCCTTTTTAACTTAGCCATTTTTTCTACATTTTTCTATACAATTCTATATACGGTACACAACTCCTCCGAAACCGTTCAGTCGATCGTTCTGAAACTATACACACATCTTCTACACATATTGAAGATGTGCACCTTGGTGTTTTTATGGCCAAAAAAGTTTTTTTAACAAAAATATCACCTTTTTAACTTAGCCATTTTTTCTACATTATTGTATCCAATTCCCTATCATTTCTACTTTACACTCTACTTTTCTATCTCTGCCTAAATTAGTATACATGTTTAGCACAACGAGATGAAGAAATTATGCTATAGACTTTCAAATTCTCATTAATGTTTCTTGCCTTGGTGACAGCTTATGTGTTCTGCATCTTCGCTGTCTGGCCCATATTTGACGGGCGTATTTTGTGACTTGCGGCACTCTTGTTTCTACATTTTTCTATACAGTTCTATATATGGTACAGAGTTTGTGTACACAACTCCTCCGAAACGGTTCAGTCGATCTACACGTCTTCTACACATATTGAAGATGTGCACCTTGGTGTTTTTATGCCGAAAAATAATTTTTTAACAAAAATATCACCTTTTTAACTTAGCCATTTTTTCTACATTTTTCTATACAATTCTATCTCTGCCTAAATTAGTATACGTGTTTAGCACAACGAGATGAAGAAATAATGCTATAGACTTTCAAATTCTCATTAATGTTTCTTGCCTTAGTGACAGCTTCACATTTCTGCATCTTCTCTGTCTGGCCCATATTCGACGGGCGTATTTTGTGACTTGCGGCACTCTTGTTTATTGATGGAATGGTGAACCATGCAGATCCTGATCAGACTGTGCGCATGCACAGTCTCATCTGGATCTACACTGGTCACAATACCCATAAGCTCCATTTCTCCGGTCACAACCACTTATCTGTCATTTGGCAGTTCCGTGCTAAGTTTTAGATAATTTCTGTACGCTGAAATGGAGTATTATTTTTACCAATCTGTAAGAGCAATTCCAGAGTTAATTGTATGGAGTGGAAGGCACTTTTTGAAAAATCCCTCTACCCATGTAATTTAACTTTCTGATGAATTTTTAAGAACTTTTCATATTTTTGACCACTACACATAAATAAAAAATTCAGCTGTCTTCCCGTCTCCCCATACAATCAGTTACGGAATTGCCGTAAGGACTCTCACCCAGTACATGTATTTTATTTATCAGCTACTGTTTTTGTTTTATACAAAGTAAGTAGGTTTCGTATACGGATTGACCATGACATAATGCTTCAGCGAGATATGTCCGCATATATTTATTTAGTCACTGTTCAGCTCGGTACCTGATAAATAATGGTACCGTGTAGATTTTATCAGGTAACAAGCTTTATATTTGTACTCAACGAGCCTCTGAATTCCTACGCATATCCTAGCCTTGCCTGATAAACTTGATAATTATCAAAGACACAAGCATGGTATTCTCTATATATTTCCCATGCCTCCCATCATTAACATAACATACAATCACGGTCCTGTCCCGATATGCTGTAATGATAATGCCATTCACTTACACTTTTCAACACATACACTTAAGGAATAAAATCATGGGCTGTTGCGTTTACTGGGGTCTATAATACATTTGGTCTGTTTAAAGTTTGTGTGGAGTCCAAAGGACTCCTCGCAAACTTTAAACAGACCAAATGTATTGTAACCCTAGTAACACAACATCCCATGGTTTTATTCCTTATAGTTACACTACAATTTCTGATAGTTTCAAAAATGTAAATAACCATGTATGGCGTTAAAATTAACAATAATCTTGTTTTACGTTGTTTCCTGTAACAGCGACATTGCGAACTTTAACCAGTCAACAACATTGTGCGACGTCACGTGTGTCTAATGTATTCTATTGAGATGTAAACGCAATATGTCAAATGGGCGTTTGCATTATGAATTTATAGATGTAAATATTTAAACGTTAATATTACGTTTCATTGTTAACTATATTGCCGTGCATGTTGGACGAGAGAATTTGTTTCATGTTTTACAAAGCTTGCCATTCCTTTTGCATTGTGTACTTGAAGGTACGTACATACATCCAGGGATTCCGCTGGGGAAAATAAAAGAAATTGCCAGCGGAATCCCTGACATTTTATGACATATATATTGTTTAACCCTTTCAACACCACAGGCCTGTATAGTGGTATTGGCAAACAGTGTAGATCCAGATGAGCCGGCTCGTGACGAGCCATCTCATCAGGATCTGTACTTTTTGCAAGTAATTTTCACATTTTTGAGAACAAAAACACCCCCTTTTTATACGACCGTTTTAAAAAAAACGGTACATATTATGTTTTACCGCAAGGCGGGCAGCGGACAGAAAAACTTTATGTACGCAACTGCTCTGAAACAGTTCAGACAATCGATCTGAAACTATACACACGTCTTCTACACATATTGAAGATGTGCACTTTGGTGTTTTTATGGCGAATTTTTTTTAAAACACAATTCTATATAAGTTCTACTATACACATCTCTAGCTAAATTAGTATACCTGTTTATCACAACAAGAGGAAGAAATAATGCTATAGATTTTCAAATTCTCATTAATATTTCTTGCCTTGGTGACATCCTACTGGACTGTATCGATTTTGCCGATATTCGAGGCAAACACTTCAATGTTGCTTCACTTGCGGAGCTATTCCAGGTGGAGAACATTGAAGGTTTGCTTCACTTTCTACATGAAACTAACTTGTATCGGAAAATTTAATTTTATCATTGTATACATGTTTCTCATTTCTATAATTTTATAATTCTATACACGTTTTCCATTTATATTGTTTATCATATTAATATTTTTACCTTATCATCTGATTGATTACCACATGTAACATACTATTTTACTATTATTTTTATTCTTCATCTACATTGCTTGGCCCTAAATGATACTCTTTTGTGTTGATGGGCCGTTAAGCACCATTCCATTCCATTGCCTTGGTGACAGCTTCACATTTCTGCATCTTCGCTGTCTGGCCCATCTTCGACGGGCATATTTTGTGACTTACGGCAGGCACTCTTGTCATAAATTGACTAGTCAGAAAATCATTTTGTGACGATTGGATTGGTCAGAAAATTAGCATATCAAAATCCATTCCAGTGACTTAAGCATGAAAGGGTTAAACCAAAATATGGATCATAATGCACATTTCTAGTGTACCATCGAGGGTGAACCATGAGATCTATGCATCCGTGTTGTATGTTACAGGTGGTGGGTTTGGTGACCAGAAAGGACCTGGCCAGATATAGACTCTCGTTCAAGGACGGTCAAATCAACATCTCCGAGGTGCAGTTCTCGACTTGAACAATTTGTTAGTTAGAATACTCGGCTTAGCAAGTCGTTAGTCATCATAGCCATGATGGGACCAGTTACTTTGCTATAGGCCAGTGTACGAGATTTAATGTTGCATACTGCAATTTGTGTTTGAAGACATGTATATGAGACACACCATGTGATTTTATGCCTTCGAACATCTGCATAATTTCATGAAATACGTTTACAAAATTTACAATATTTTCTGTAAATGGCGTCGAAAGTTGACAAAATTTTCAGAGTGCATGCGGAGTCAACTTTTGACTTTATATATCAAAAATTTGTAAATTTTATAAACGTATTTAATGAAATTACGCAGATGTTCGAAGGCACAAAATCACATGGCGTGTCTCATATGTATGATGTGTGTGGAAAAGTTTATGTCGTTTGCGATCAGTGTAGACCCAGATTGGACTGCACATCTGCACCGTCTGATCTGGGTCTACCCTGTTCGCCATTCATTGAGTGAAACATCTATCATGCTTCTAACAACATGAGTGTGCCAGCAGATCAGAAGCTCGACTGGTCATAAATGCCATAAGCCCTATTTCCCATGATTCATCTATAGCTTGTAACAAATGGGATGGAGTGTAAGTATAATAAGATAGCTACCAAATAAATTGAACAACGGTTAAAATGTATTGAACATTACAACCTAATTGTGTACCGTTTATCTACCTTAACTTAATCACCTCCATACTTCGACTTGAGTAATACATGTATATGGATATACTACATGCAGATTTGTACACCATCCGTTACAATCGATTGTAATTTTTATTCCGAATGCTATCCGCAATTTAATTCACTGTTTTGATGTATTATGGGCCAGTGACCTACATTACAGAATAAATATATTGTATTGTGACTGTGACTGCAGATGTGGGGCTTATAGGTATTGCGTCCAGTGCAGATCCAGATCAGCCTGTGCATTCGCACAGTCTGATCAGGATCTGCACTGTTCGCCATTCCATCAATGATACACCAGTCACGCTTCTAAGATGAAACAGATTGTTATGAAGCTACAGGAATTTGCTATTTGATCAGGAGCTACACTGGTCACAAATCATGTAAGCCACATTTCTCCAGTCACAGCCACAATTGTTACCAGTTAAGTTGTGTCGTCCTTGGCCGATAAAATGGACCTTACAGTGTTTGCAACCAACATAATCACAGATCAGTACAGTGGGGTCAGCGTGTAAGTGCACACACGAACGAACACGACAGGTTGGTTCGCTACCCACCCAAAGTGTATGTTGTTACCACTCAGTTGAACCGTCTCGCCGAGACGATTCAACTGAGTGGTAACAACATACACTTTTGATGCGAAATGAGAAAAAATGCAGAAAAATATTTACATTTTTTTTATACATGAATTACAGTGGGGTCAGCGTGTAAGTGCACACACGAACGAACACGACAGGTTGGAACCAGGTTGACCCCACTGTAATTCATGTATAAAAAAAATGTAAATATTTTCTGCATTATTTTTTCATTTCGCATCAAAAGTGTATGTTGTTACCACTCAGTTGAACCGTCTCGGCGAGACGGTTCAACTGAGTGGTAACAACATACATTTTGGGTGGGTAGCGAACCAACCTGTCGTGTTCGTTCGTGTGTGCACTTACACGCTGACCCCACTGTATGTGTTTGCTGTCGATCTATTGGGCATTATTGTCAAAAATGTGAAATTGGTCTAAAATTCCATAATATATTCTTGGCCATCAGTCCAGAAGCATCATACAAAGAAAACGCATTAATAGGACCCCCACTATTGTGCCTTGTTATAGAGGCAATAGTTTTTATCTTCAGTTGTGATTGGGTAAATTGCTCATTTGCAACAATGTAGACACATATCATTATGCACTGTCACACAGTCTAATCAATATTATTGATTATTCCAAAGTTGGAATAAATCAGGGTTATTTTGCTGAAAAATAGTGTTTACTTCCGGGTGTTGTTGTTGTGTGTCTTGGATGAGGCAGCTGCTTGCTGTGATGTCATCAGAATTGGTGTAGGTCGCGTCATGGATATTTGGGTACCTCACGGTCTTCCTTTTCTAGCAAGCCCGCGGAGAGACCACATGTTTTAAAAAACACTTCAAAATATTACCCCCACTATTGTGCTGTGCCTTGTTATATAGGCAATATTTTTTATTTTCGGTTGTGATTGGGTAAATTGGGCATTTGCAACAATGTAGACACAGACCATCATACACTCTCACACAGTCTAATCAATGTTTACATATCTTGTCATGTAGTCACATGAATCAGTTTTCACCTAGTCGTATTATATATACATTATATACTGAAACAAGGAGGCAAACATGTTATTAATCACCCATTACATACATTTATTAAAACATTTATTATGAACATAAATTGCAATTCCTTATTATCCAAATACCCCGGAATCAATGCACCAAAGTCACATGGTGCTCTGCGGCCACATGGATAATCACACGAGGATTTTCAATAACCTGTCTGCATCCTTGTTGCCTTTTGTTTCAGTATATATGTAAATATTTGCATATTGTCTCAAGTGGGTGGCAGGTGGGAGCACGCGATGGGTAATTTAACGATCGGGGTTAATCCTTAACGGAATCCCGACTGGAGACCTGGTTTGGCCCTCCCATACGTCTTTGGCATTTTGTATGTGACAGTTGAATCTATCTGGTTATACCCCTTATGTGAGTATTACGATATTCGTAATCCTATTTTAGGGGAAGGGGCCAAGTGACTTGGTGTGGTATGGACCTGACGCCAGGTCAGGTTATTCTAATTTCAGGGCTGAATATATTTGTTCTCGATGTAAATATTCTGTTCTGATTTTGGGATTTCCCCCCCCCAATGCAGCAGGTTAAAATGGGATCAAACCCGTTTGCCCGGCCTTACATGACCTTAGCTGTTGATAGGCCGTTAAACACTAATAAACAAACAAACATATTGTCTCAAAATCACCCATTCAGTAAGCCACATTACCTTGTGGTTAGCATGTCTGTCAAGAATCAGGGGCCGTTTCACTAAACTTTAAGTGCAAATTTATGATCGTCTGGAAATTTCAATTGATGAATTTACATTGTATTGAACATAGGCTGCATATGCAGCCAATGCTCAATAAATGTAAATCCAACAATTGTTTACAAGAAAACATTGTTAATGCGAAATTTACATGCTATCATAATTTTGCACTTACGAACATTTTAGTCGTACAAAGTTCAGTGAAACGGCCCCCAGGATACATTTATGCAAGATCTAATTTCATAGCTAGTAAAAACGGAGATATTTTGTGTAATTTTCCTCGCCTTGACACTTAACTCTTTGCGTGCTAGCGGCGAAAATATCCGCCAAACGAATTAGGAGTATATGTTTTATTTCTCTCTGTAAATATGTCTTGAAATTTCATTAGAATTGTGTCCTCCGGACACAATTCTAATGAAATTCCAAGACATATTCATGACATTTATAAGGAGAAATAAAAGAAAATATAATGAATTGTCATCTGCTATTTTTGAACTATTTATAGCCCACAAATTTCCCAGCATGCAGAGAGTTAAAAAGCAGGAACCGAATATTGTTGTTTGCTGTTGTTATCCCCTCACCGATAGGCAAGAGGTGATATAGCGTTAGTTCATGTATGTGTGTACGTACATTAGTACCACCTTTCAATTTGCAATAACTCGTGAACCGCTTCACCGATTTTGATAATATTTGTGTGTGTGTGTGTCTAGGGATGGTGCTTTGTTTTGCATATGACCCACGTCCCGACCACCCAAGGTCAATGTCACTCAGGACTTTTTTATTATTATGCCAGTGAGGGGATTAGCTTCGTTTAACGATGCCAGTTCTTGTTATACCCCCCGCAACGAGTTGTGGGGGGGTATACTGGAGTCAGGTTGTACGTCCGTCCGTCCGTCCGTCCGTCCGTCCGTCCGGGGACACATTAGGGTACTTATGTGGCTAGCCCCACAGGGTTATGGACTTGTTAAAGGATAGGGTTGGTTACAATTAGCCACCTAAAAAATCGTTTTATGTGGCTAAAAATCGTTTTATGTGGCTAATATTTAACATGTGATAAGCCACATAAGTACCCTAATGTAAGAACGTGCGTCCGTGCGTCCGTGCGTCCGTGCGTCCGTGCGTCCGCGTAAACTTAACATCAGAGAAATATTGTTATAACTTCTATTTCCTTCATCTAAAATGCTTGATATTTCACACATGCATTCCTGTAAGGCTCTACTACCATGCTGTGCCAAATCCACGACCGTCCAACCCCCGCAGATCCCAAGGTCAAGGTCAAATACTTAGTCCGTAAACTTAACATCAGAAATAAATTGTTATAACTTCTATTTCCTTCATCTAAAATGCTTAATATTTCACATATGCATTCCTGTAAGGCTCTACTACCATGCTGTGCCAAATCCATGACTGTCCAACCCCCGCAGATCCCAAGGTCAAGGTCAAATACTTATTCTCTTTACAAAACTTAACATCAGAGAAATATTGTTATAACTTCTATTTCCTTCATCTAAAATGCTTAATATTTCACACATGCATTCCTGTAAGGCTCTACTACCATGCTGTGCCAAATCCACGACCATCCAACCCCCGCTGATACCAAGGTCAAGGTCAAATACTTAGTCTCTTTACAAAACTTAACATCAGAGAAATATTGTTCTAATTTCTATTTCCTTCATCTAAAATGCTTAATATTTCACACATGCATTCCTGTAAGGCTCTACTACCATGCTGTGCCAAATCCACGACCGTCCAACCCCGCTGATCCCAAGGTCAAGGTCAAATACTTAGTCTCTTTACAAAACTTAACATCAGAGAAATAAGTTATAACTTCTATTCCTTCATTGAAAATTCTTATTATTTCACTTGTGCATTCCTCTAAGGTTGTACTATCATGCTGTCACAAATCTACGACTGTCCAATCCCCGCTGATCCCAAGGTCAAGGTCACATACTTAGTCTCTTTACAAAACTTAACATCAGAGAAATATGTTATAACTTCTATTTCTTTCATTGAAAATTCTTAATATTTCATATGCTGTGACAAATCCCCGCTGATCTCGAGGTCAACGTCACATACATACCGTATACCTCCAATTAACGCCCCCCCCCCCCCTCCTAATAAACGCCCCCCCCCCCTCCCCATAAAAAAAAATATATATTTACCAATGACTGCCAATTTCAAACACAAATAATCCTTAAATCCTTATTTGTGTTTGAAATTGGCGTCCTTGGAATAATTTACTGGCTAATAAACGCCCCCCCCCCCCCTTTTGTAAAATGTAACGCCTCCAGGGGCGTTAATTCGAGGTTATACGGTAGTCTCTTTACAAAACTTAACATCAGAGAAATCGGTTATAACTTCTATTTCCTTGCTCGGATCTGCTTCACATTTCACACACTCATTGCTCCAATGGACCTCTACCACCCTGTGACAAATTCACGTTCATGCCGCTCGCGCTAATCCCAGAGTCAAGGTCACAAGCCCACACACTTGGAAATTTTTACATATTTTAGGGTTACCTGGGCCCACGCGGGGGGTATTCCGTAAGCCTCGCTTACTGACCAATCTAGTCTATATATATTTCTTCTGTATTTTTAGCCAGGTTTTTTTTTTTGGAAAAAAAACCCAGGCTATTGGATTGGCGAAAGCCGGGTACGGGCGGGCGGCGGGCGGCGTCCACAATCAATGTTAAGTTTTCGTGTTTGAGTCCATTTCTTTGTTACTGTACCACCTAGGACCACCAAACTTTCACAGCTTCATAATCAATGGGTGCCCACCACATATCACTATCCAACATCTTACCTTTTTTTGAACTTGACCCATTTTTTCCGCGCAGTCGACTTAGCCATTTTCAATGTTAACTTTTCGCGTTTACAATGTTAAGTTTTCGTGTTTAAGTCCATTTCTTTGGTACTGTACCACCTAGGACCACCAACCTTTCACAGCTTATTAACCAAGGGGTGCCCACCACATACAACTATCCAACATGTGACCATTTTTTTTACCTTCACCTATTATTTCTACGTAATTGACTTAGCCATTTTCAACGTTAACTTTAACTTTTTAACGTACGTCTGGTTAAAGTTTTTTGGTTAAAACTTTTTCCTTATACTATATCTCTGCAACTACTTCGCCCATTACCTTGAAACTTCACATGGGTGTTTATCATCATCCATATTTTCATTCTACCCCCCAACCGTGAGGCCCCTTTGCCCAATGTCAAGGTCAAATTACTTTGAATTTTTTTGTTAAAGTTTTTCGTGTACTATATCTCTGCAACTGCTTCACCCATTACCTTGATACTTCACATGGGTGTTCATCATCATTGTCGCGCCTGCGTGGCTAAAAATCGTTTTATGTGTCTAATATTTAACATGTGATAAACCACATAAGTATAGTATTGTAAGAACGTCCGTCCGTCCGTCCGTCCGTCCGGGCATACATTAGGGTACTTATGTGGCTAGCCCCACAGGGTTATGGACTTAGTAAAGGATAGGGTTGGTTACAATTAGCCACCTAAAAAATCCTTTTATGTGGCTAAAAATCGTTTTATGTGGCTAATATTTAACATGTGATAAGCCACATAAGTATCCATTTGTAAGAACGTCCGTCCGTCCGTCCGTCCGTCCGTCCGTACGTCCGTGTGTCCGGTTAAAGTTTTTTGGTTAAAGTTTTTCCATCTACTATATCTATTTTTTTAGTGTCCATGCCTCGCCCCAAGGCACGACATGCAAGCCACGGCCATCTAGTCTACAAAAAGTGGGTATAATTATGTTATCCAAATGTCTATGCTTGGAAAAAACCTGGCCTTCGTGGCTTTGCCTCGTTTCTTGTACTATGTATGTACTCAATTATGTAGTTGACCATATAATTTGTGTAAACATGATTCAATGCAATGTGATATTATATGAACCATGTGTGAATTTATTGTGTGATCATGCAAGTTTAGCTCTCAATAGTCGAGAAGCAACGTTCGTTTGAGACACACCATGTGATTTTGTATGATCGGACATCTGCGTAATGTAGTTAAATACATTTACAATATTTTTCAATAAAGTCAAAACTTTTGACGCCATTTACGGAAAATATTGTTTTTCATGAAATTACGCAGATGACCGAAGGTACAAATCATATGGTGTGTGTCAGTGTCGCGCCTGCGTTAGCAGAAGTCATGACTATATAGTCGCCGCTTTTTCCGTCGTCCGAAATGTCAAAAAGTTTGTACAAGCTTCTTAATCATGGTATAACTTTAATATTTCTAAACGGATTGCTTCAATATTTGGACACTTGATATGTGTGAGCATTTTGAACACCATCAAGCCACCTTTAACATGACCATGACCTTTTTTACCTTCACATTTTTTCAGAAACACGTCATTGTTTTGCGTCAAAAAGTTTGTACAAGTTTCTTCAGCATTGTATAACGTTAATATTACTTAATGGACTGCTTCAATATTTGGACACTTGATACATGTAAACATATGGAACACACTCATGCCGCCATTAACAAGACCTTGACCTTTTGGAACGTCACATGGTTGTGGAAACACATTTTTTTATGTCAAAAAGTTTCTTCAACCTTGATCTTTTTCATGTTTTAAGCATGCACTTCTCGGACGGTTTTTGTGATACTTACATTAGTTAGCACATGCCCATGATCATGTTACAGTCAAATACCTCAGCAGATGCGACACCGCTTCCGTGGCGGAATTCTGGTTTCTTATCGGTTGCTGTGACTGGGAAAACGGGGCTTCTGACATTTGTGGTCAGTCTAGCTACTCATCTGCTACCATTAACATGTTGCCTATTGGGGATTTATACAGTTTGTTCGAAGCATGAAGGATGTATGCACCGACTGAATGGCGAACAGTGTTGTCCCAGATCAGACTGCGCGTACGCGGGCTGATCTGTGACTACACTGTTCGCAGAGGCCATAAACGCCATTTTTATACGACCGTTTTTAAAAAACGGTATGTATTATGTTTTACCGCTGGGCGGGCGTGCGGGCTGACAAAAAAAGTGCATAGTTCGTGTACACAACTCCACCGAAACCGTTCAGTCGATCCATCTGAAACTATACACACGTCTTCTACACATATTGAAGATGTGCACCTTGGTGTTTTTATGCCGAAAAAATATTTTTTAACAAAAATATCACCTTTTTAACTTAGCCATTTTTTCTACATTTTTCTATACAATTCTATATACGGTACAGAGTTTGTGTACACAACTCCTCCGAAATCGTTCAGTCGATCAATCTGAAACTATACACACGTCTTCTACACATATTGAAGATGTGCACCTTGGTGTTTTTATGCCGAAAAATATTTTTAAAAAAGAATATCACCTTTTTAACTTTATAGCCATTTTTTCTACTTTATTGTATCCAATTCCCTATCATTTCTACTTTACACTCTACTTTTCTATCTCTGCCTTAATTAGTATACATGTTTAGCACAACGAGATGAAGAAATAATGCTATAAACTTGCAAATTCTCATTAATGTTTCTTGCCTTGGTGACGGCTTCACATTTCTGCATCTTCGCTGTCTGGCCCATATGCGTATTTTGTGACTTGCGGCACTCTTGTTTCAGTTACATTAACAAATCTCATACCATTAAAGGCACTGTGTCTGGGATGATGTCTCACATATTCAATTGTTTGTTTTATTGACTGAAAATGGCATATATCAACCAACCGGACCACTTTATGCCATAAGGTGTAAGGAGTTTGTATTTTATCAGGTAACCTGCCCTGTATTGGCTGAATACGAACTGACTGATAACATATTGTTGTATCATACAAACATCAGGGTTACAACGAAGTGAAAGCTGACGTTCCATTGGTCAGATGACGTCATGTCAGGCTCAGCTCGGAAACGGTAGGAATTTCTACGCGTTTCCTAGCCTTGCCTGATAAACTTGATTTCAAAAGACACTAGCTTGGTATTCTCTATATATCAACTAAAAGGACCAGTTTTATGCCATAAGGTGATAAGTGGTTTGTGTTTAATTCTATTGCTCACTATAATAGATAATAACAGGGAAGATAATTTGGTAATGCGTTTCTGCTATTACTGTACCAGGAAGCACAATTTGTGAACCATAACACTTTTAGCGGTGCATTGATCATAACATTACCTATAGAAATAGGTTTACATTCCAGATACTAAATTAATTAATTTAACCCTTACAATGCTGAATTAAATTTTGTCGTCTGCGTTTATTTTTTAATTTCCATTTCCGTTTTCTCAACATAAACGCGGTTTGGCAGCAATTTAGAATCATTTCCAATGGAATTGATTCTAAAGTGCTGTCAACCCATGTTTTTCTTGAGAAAAAAGAGAATATATGGCACAACAGCAGACGACAATTTTCTGTTCCGGTCTTTTTAGTTTAAATAAATCGGGAACCGTCTCTGTGGTAGGTGGTTGGGAGCATGTGATGGGTAATTTAACGATCGGTGTTCGTTCTTACTGGAATCGCGACCGGACACCTGATTTGGCCCTCACATATGTTTTTGGCATTTTTGTATGTGACTGATTAATCTGGTTATACCCCTTATGTCAGTACATGTATTACGATTATTCATAATCGTGTTACTTTTAGGGGAAGGGGCCAAGTGTCTTTGGAGTGGTATGGACGTGGCACCAGTTCAGGTTATTCTAATTTCGGGGCTGAATATATTTATTTTTTTATGTAAATATTCTGTTCTGATTTTGGGATATTCCCCCCAATGACGCAGGTTAAATACGGAATCGAACCCGTTAGCCCAGCCTTAAATGACCTCAGCTGTTGATACATTTTTGTTTAGCAAATTGTTTTGTACTAACCTGTTTCATGACATTGTGAGACACAGTGCCTTTAATGGATGACCTTATATTCTAGTCATGGTGTGTTGTATGAAATTGTTGTTTACATGGGCATTGTACAGTGTATAACAGTCTGATGTTTAACAATGGATTTCACCCTTGTACAGTGTATAACAGTCTGATGTTTAACAATGGATTTCACCCTTGTACAGTGTATAAGTCTGATGTTTAGCAATGGATTTCACCCTTACCAGAATCCCGATATCTGGTTTGGCACGCAGGTGAGCTATATTTTGTGTCCGTTTTGGGTCGAGGTCGTACGAGAGAATCTCCACGTTTTGGGTCACTTTTCTATACTATAATGTCCCAAATTTGGACTTGTATAGTATTCAACATTGCCCGGCTCACAAAGTATGTCGACGGGTATATAGTTTTCTTATTTCCGTCCTTCCGTAAGATTTGTGTTAAGGTTTTGAGACCCACTATCTCTGAAACTTGTGTTAAAGTGTTGAAATATTTGCATTAAAGTATTTAAGCACACAGTATCTCTGCAACTGTAAGTCGGATTGACTTGAAACTTCATATACTTCTTTATCATCATCCATATTTTCATTTCATAGCCCACCCATCCGGCATTTATGCCCAAGGTCATTGCCAAATGACGTGTGTATCCGTGAGCACCTGTTAACTACATACATGTAATTGTTTTCTACTTTTGTTAAAATGTTGCAATCTTATGATCAAAGATTGATTAATAAAGATATGAAACCAACCTCTATAATTTGTGACTATTTAATAATGAATAGTGTACACATTGGTACACGGTACAGGCCAATCTTTAACCCTTTCAACACAACAGGCCTGTATAGTGGTATTGGCAAATAGTGTAGATCCAGATGAGCCGGCTCGTAACGAGCCGTCTCATCAGGATCTGCACTTTTTGCAAGTAATTTTCATATTTTTGAGAACAAAAACACCCCCTTTTTAGCTCACCTGGAGCGAAGCTCGTGTGAGCTATTGTTACCGCAATGTGTCTGTCGTCGTCCGTCGTCCGTCCTTGAACATTTTCAAACGTCTTCTCCTCGGTAACTATTGGGCCTATAGTCACCAAACTTCATGGTCATGGTCCTTAGGTAGGGGGATTACAAAATTGTTAAAATGACGTCATTACGTAATCCAAGATGGCCGCCGTCTAAAAATAGCACAAATTCTTCAAAAATCTTCTTCTCAAGAACCGCCAACCGGATTTCGACAAAACTTGGTAGGAATGATCGATGTACAATGCTCTTTCAAAGTTGTTAAAATGGTGACCCCGGGGTCAAAAATGGGCGTGGCCCGTGGGGTCAAATTGGGGTCAAATTTTATTTTTTACCTAATATGGCCATGTCATATATCAAATCGAAGTTAACAACATGGCGATCACTCTGGTGCATTTTTTGTCGAAATCGGATGGTTATGTCATCCAAGATGGCCGCCGAAATGTCAAAAGGTTCTTTTATTAGAGATTTCAAAATTCTTCTTCACATGAACCTCTTGGCCCATGGTAGTCAAACTTAAAGGTTATGGTCCATGGTGAAAGCCTTTTCAGATTTGTAAAATGGAGGTCATCGCTAATCCAAGATGGCCGCCGTCTAAAAATATCATAAATTCTTAAAAAATCTTCTTCTCATGAACCGCTAGCCGGATTTCGACAAAACTTGCTAGTAATGATCGATGTACAATGCTCTTTCAAAGTTGTTAAAAATGGTGACACCGGGGTCGGGTCAAAAATGGGCGTGGCCCGTGGGGTCAAATTGGGGTCAAATTTTATTTTTGACCAAATATGGTCATGTTATAAATCAAATCGAAGATATCAACGAGGTGATCACTCTGGTGCATTTATTGTCGAAATAGGATGGCTATGTCATCCAAGATGGCCGCCTAAAGGTCAAAAGGTTGTTCTTTTATCAGAAATTTCAAAATTCTTCTTCACATGAACTGCTTGGCCCATGGTAGCCAAACTTAAAAGTTGTGGTCCATGGGTGAAGCCTTTTCAGACGTGTTAAAATGGAGGTCATCGTTAATCCAAGATGGCCGCCGTCTAAAAATAGCACAAATTCTTAAAAAATCTTCTTGTCATGAACCGCTAGCCGAATTTCGACGAAACTTGATAGGAATGATCGATGTACAATGCTCTTTCAAAGTTAGTTAAAAGTGTGACCCCCACTGGACAAAAATGGCGTGGCCCGTGGTGTCAAATTGGGTTCAAATTTTATTTTTGACCGACCAATATAGTCGTGTCTGTATCAAATCGAAGTATCAAAGAGGCGATCGCTCTGGTACACATTTTTGTCGAAATTGGATGGTCATGTCATCCAAGATGGCCGCCGAAAGGTCAAAAGGTCGTTCTTTTATTAGAGATTTCAAAATTCGTCTTCACACAAACCGCTTGGCTCATGGTGGACAAACTTCGCAGTTATGGTCCATGTGTGAAGCCCTTTTCAGATTTGTTAAAATGGAGGTCGTCGCTAATCCAAGATGGCCGCCGTCTAAAAATATCACAAATTCTTAAAGAATCTTCTTCTCATGAACCGCCAGCCGGATTTCGACGAAACTTGGTAGGAATGATCGATGTAGAATGCTCTTTCAAAGGTGTTAAAATGGTGACCCCGAGGTCACAAATGGGTGTGGCCCGTGGCGTCAAATTTTATTTTTGACCGAATATGCTCATGTCATATATCAAATTGAAGGTATCGATGAGGCGATTATTCTGGTGCAATATTTGTCGGAATCGGATGATTATGTCATCCATGATGGCCGCCAAAATGTCCATTTATTCGAGATTTTGAACGTCTTTTTCTCAGGAACCACATGGCCGATGCTGGCCAAACTTCATAGTTAAGTTAAGATTCCTTGGGTGAAGCATTTTCGGATTTGGTAAAATGAGAGCCATCAAGATGACCGCCATCTAAAAAAATAGCACAATTTTTTAAAAACACATGAACTCAATGTCACATTCTCCTCTGGTGTTCATGGAGTCAGGTGAGCGAATTAGGGCCATCATGACCCTCTTGTTGTACGACCGTTTTTAAAAAACGGTACGTATTATGTTTTACCACTGGGCGGGCGGCTGACAGAAAAAGTGCATAGTTTTTGTACACAACTCCTCCGAAACCGTTCAGTCGATCGATCTGAAACTATACACACGTCTTCTACACATATTGAAGATGTGCACCTTGGTGTTTATATGCCGAAAAATATATTTTTTTAAAAATATCACCTTTTTAACTTTATAGCCATTTTTTCTACATTATTGTATCCAATTCCCTATCATTTCTACTTTACACTCTACTTTTCTATCTCTGCCTTAATTAGTATACATGTTTAGCACAACGAGATGAAGAAATAATGCTATAAACTTGCAAATTCTCATTAATGTTTCTTGCCTTGGTGACGGCTTCACATTTCTGCATCTTCGCTGTCTGGCCCATATTCGACGGGCGTATTTTGTGACTTGCGGCACTCTTGTTTCAGTTACATCCACAAATATCTCATACCATTAAAGGCACTGTGTCTGGGATGATGTCTCACATATTCAATTGTTTGTTTTATTGACTGAAAATGGCATATATCAACCAACCGGACCACTTTATGCCATAAGGTGTAAGGAGTTTGTATTTTATCAGGTAACCTGCCCTGTATTGGCTGAATACGAACTGACTGATAACATATTGTTGTATCATACAAACATCAGGGTTACAACGAAGTGAAAGCTGACGTTCCATTGGTCAGATGACGTACATGTCAGGCTCAGCTCGGAAACGGTAGGAATTTTCTACGCGTTTCCTAGCCTTGCCTGATAAACTTGATATCAAAAGACACTAGCTTGGTATTCTCTATATATCAACTAAAAGGACCAGTTTTATGCCATAAGGTGATAAGTGGTTTGTGTTTAATTCTATTGCTCACTATAATAGATAATAACAGGGAAGATAATTTGGTAATGCGTTTCTGCTATTACTGTACCAGGAAGCACAATTTGTGAACCATAACACTTTTAGCGGTGCATTGATCATAACATTACCTATAGAAATAGGTTTACATTCCAGATACTAAATTAATTAATTTAACCCTTACAATGCTGAATGAAATTTTGTCGTCTGCTGTTTATTTTTTAATTTCCAGTTTTCTCAACATAAACGCGGTTTGGCAGCAATTTAGAATCATTTCCAATGGAATTGATTCTAAAGTGCTGTCAACCCATGTTTTTCTTGAGAAAAAAGAGAATATATGGCACAACAGCAGACGACAATTTTCTGTTCCGGTCTTTTTAGGTTAAATAAATCAGGAACCGTCTCTGTGGTAGTTGGTTGGGAGCATGTGATGGGTAATTTAACGATCGGTGTTCGTTCTTACTGGAATCGCGACCGGACACCTGATTTGGCCCTCACGTATGTCTTTGGCATTTTTGTATGCGACTGATGAATCTGGTTATACCCCTTATGTGAGTATTACGATTATTCATAATCGTGTTACTTTTAGGGGAAGGGGCCAAGTGTCTTTGGTGTGGTATGGACGTGGCACCAGTTCAGGTTATTCTAATTTCAGGGCTGAATATATTTATTTTTTTTATGTAAATATTCTGTTCTGATTTTGGGATATTCCCCCCAAAGACGCAGGTTAAATACGGAATCGAACCCGTTAGCCCAGCCTTAAATGACCTCGGCTGTTGATACATTTTTTTTAGCAAATTGTTTTGTACTAACCTGTTTCATGACATTGTGAGACACAGTGCCTTTAATGGATGACCTTATATTCTAGTCATGGTGTGTTGTATGAAATTGTTGTTTACATGGGCATTGTACAGTGTATAACAGTCTGATGTTTAACAATGGATTTCACCCTTACCAGAATCCCGATATCTGGTTTGGCACGCAGGTGAGCTATATTTTGTGTCCGTTTTGGGTCGAGGTCGTACGAGAGAATCTCCACGTTTTGGGTCACTTTTCTATACTATAATGTCCCAAATTTGGACTTGTATAGTATTCAACATTGCCCGGCTCACAAAGTATGTCGACGGGTATATACTTTTCTTATTTCCGTCCTTCCGTAAGATTTGTGTTAAGGTTTTGAGACCCACTATCTCTGCAACTTGTGTTAAAGTGTTGAAATATTTGCATTAAAGTATTTAAGCACACAGTATCTCTGCAACTGTAAGTCGGATTGACTTGAAACTTCATATACTTCTTTATCATCATCCATATTTTCATTTCATAGCCCACCCATCCGGCATTTATGCCCAAGGTCATTGCCAAATGACGTGTGTATCCGTGAGCACCTGTTAACTACATACATGTAATTGTTTTCTACTTTTGTTAAAATGTTGCATGCTTATGATCAAAGATTGATTAATAAAGATATGAAACCAACCTCTATAATTTGTGACTATTTAATAATGAATAGTGTACACATTGGTACACGGTACATGCCAATCTTTAACCCTTTCAACACAACAGGCCTGTATAGTGGTATTGGCAAATAGTGTAGATCCAGATGAGCCGGCTCGTAACGAGCCGTCTCATCAGGATCTGCACTTTTTGCAAGTAATTTTCATATTTTTGAGAACAAAAACACCCCCTTTTTAGCTCACCTGAGCGAAGCTCGTGTGAGCTATTGTTACCGCAATGTGTCTGTCGTCGTCCGTCGTCCGTCCTTGAACATTTTCAAACGTCTTCTCCTCGGTAACTATTGGGCCTATAGTCATCAAACTTCATGGTCATGGTCCTTAGGTAGGGGGATTACAAAATTGTTAAAATGACGTCATTACGTAATCCAAGATGGCCGCCGTCTAAAAATAGCACAAATTCTTCAAAAATCTTCTTCTCAAGAACCGCCAACCGGATTTCGACAAAACTTGGTAGGAATGATCGATGTACAATGCTCTTTCAAAGTTGTTAAAATGGTGACCCCGGGGTCAAAAATGGGCGTGGCCCGTGGGGTCAAATTGGGGTCAAATTTTATTTTTTACCTAATATGGCCATGTCATATATCAAATCGAAGTTAACAACGTGGCGATCACTCTGGTGCATTTTTTGTCGAAATCGGATGGTTATGTCATCCAAGATGGCCGCCGAAATGTCAAAAGGTCGTTCTTTTATTAGAGATTTCAAAATTCTTCTTCACATGAACCTCTTGGCCCATGATAGTCAAACTTAAAGGTTATGGTCCATGGGTGAAGCCTTTTCAGATTTGTTAAAATGGAGGTCATCGCTAATCCAAGATGGCCGCCGTCTAAAAATATCATAAATTCTTAAAAAATCTTCTTCTCATGAACCGCTAGCCGGATTTCGACAAAACTTGCTAGTAATGATCGATGTACAATGCTCTTTCAAAGTTGTTAAAAATGGTGACACCGGGGTCAAAAATGGGCGTGGCCCGTGGGGTCAAATTGGGGTCAAATTTTATTTTTGACCAAATATGGTCATGTTATAAATCAAATCGAAGATATCAACGAGGTGATCACTCTGGTGCATTTATTGTCGAAATAGGATGGCTATGTCATCCAAGATGGCCGCCTAAAGGTCAAAAGGTTGTTCTTTTATCAGAAATTTCAAAATTCTTCTTCACATGAACTGCTTGGCCCATGGTAGCCAAACTTAAAAGTTGTGGTCCATGGGTGAAGCCTTTTCAGACATGTTAAAATGGAGGTCATCGTTAATCCAAGATGGCCGCCGTCTAAAAATAGCACAAATTCTTAAAAAATCTTCTTGTCATGAACCGCTAGCCGAATTTCGACGAAACTTGGTAGGAATGATCGATGTACAATGCTCTTTCAAAGTTGTTAAAATGGTGACACCCCCTGGTCAAAAATGGGCGTGGCCCATGGTGTCAAATTGGGTTCAAATTTTATTTTTGACCGAATATAGTCGTGTCTGTATCAAATCGAAAGTATCAAAGAGGCGATCGCTCTGGTACACTTTTTGTCGAAATTGGATGGTCATGTCATCCAAGATGGCCGCCGAAAGGTCAAAAGGTCGTTCTTTTATTAGAGATTTCAAAATTCGTCTTCACACAAACCGCTTGGCTCATGGTGGACAAACTTCGCAGTTATGGTCCATGTGTGAAGCATTTTCAGATTTGTTAAAATGGAGGTCGTCGCTAATCCAAGATGGCCGCCGTCTAAAAATATCACAAATTCTTAAAGAATCTTCTTCTCATGAACCGCCAGCCGGATTTCGACGAAACTTGGTAGGAATGATCGATGTAGAATGCTCTTTCAAAGGTGTTAAAATGGTGACCCCGAGGTCACAAATGGGTGTGGCCCGTGGCGTCAAATTTTATTTTTGACCGAATATGCTCATGTCATATATCAAATTGAAGGTATCGATGAGGCGATTATTCTGGTGCAATATTTGTCGGAATCGGATGATTATGTCATCCATGATGGCCGCCAAAATGTCCATTTATTCGAGATTTTGAACGTCTTTTTCTCAGGAACCACATGGCCGATGCTGGCCAAACTTCATAGTAAATTAAGATCCTTGGGTGAAGCATTTTCGGATTTGGTAAAATGAGAGCCATCCAAGATGACCGCCATCTAAAAGTAGCACAATTTTTTAAAAACACATGAACTCAATGTCACATTCTCCTCTGGTGTTCATGGAGTCAGGTGAGCGAATTAGGGCCATCATGACCCTCTTGTTGTACGACCGTTTTTAAAAAACGGTACGTATTATGTTTTACCGCTGGGCGGGCGGCTGACAGAAAAAGTGCATAGTTTTTGTACACAACTCCTCCGAAACCGTTCAGTCGATCGATCTGAAACTATACACACGTCTTCTACACATATTGAAGATGTGCACCTTGATGTTTTTATGCCGAAAAAATATTTTTTAACAAAGATATCACCTTTTTAAGTTAGCCATTTTTTCTACATTTTTCTATACAATTCTATATACGGTACAGAGTTTGTGTACACAACTCCGAAACCGTTCAGTCGATCGTTCTGAAACTATACACACGTCTTCTACACATATTGAAGATGTGCACCTTGGTGTTTTTATGCCAGGGTGTCCGGTTTAGTGAGGTTCCACTGTAATGCTGGCATATAACGCGGAAAGACATGTGTGAGTGTGCTTTGTCGTCATGCACATACAGTATCATTACATATTCATTGCAGTGAAACCTATCAAACTTAATAACTATAGGTTTTCTGTGTGTCCGGTTTAGAGAGGTTCCATTGTAATTCAAAAATAGCAGACGAAAATTTCACTATATCTTCTTTTATTTCTCCCTGTAAATATCATATGAATGTGTCTTGGAATTGTATTAGAATTGAGTCCGGATGACGCAATTCTAATGAAATTGCAAGACATATTTACAGAGAGAAATAATAAAAAATACTCGTCATTTGTACGTTGGTTGTTATTTTCACCAGCAGCATGCAAAGCAAAGTGTTAATGAGAAAAGTGGACAATGACAAATAAGCAGCAAATGACAACATGTGATTCAGGAAGTGTTAAGGCATTATCCAATAATATTAGACCTCAGGTTTTGCTATCTGATTGACTATTCAATCAGAAATACCGGATGAAAAAGAATTTAAAAAATATATTTTGTGTTATAGAACTATGTTAACCCTTAGACCGCTATCTTATTTTGTTTTGCCGTCTGCTGTTTATTTTCTATTTTCCATTGTTATCATCAAAAACATGCTTTGACAGCACTTTATAATAATTTACAACATGCTTTGACAGCACTTCAGAATCATTTCCATTGGAAATAATTCTGAAGTGGTGTCAAACCATGTTTTTGTTGAGAACTAAGGCAATATATAAAAGCAACAGCAGACGACAATTGTTGTGAGTAGCGGTCTAAGGGTTAAGACAATGTGTGACTTTTCATGATAACGGAAGCTTACTGGATTTCCGACCAGTGTTGTCCTTGATTGGCCTGCTATTCGCGCAGTCGTCTGTGCAACCCTGCGTTACAGACAGACATTTCGGGTTTGTATAACCCTTAAAGATGGCGTCCCGCACTTCAGGATGTATTGTAGGGGTTACATTTTTTTGGTTCAGCATTTAGAGATGTCAGTAATATATACAAAGAGTGTTTAATTTGTATTACCGGGTACACATGTTGGTACTATTTTGTATTATTTGTTTGACGGAAATCAATGAGGTCAGGGGAGATAACCGCATTTTCACAAAGTATTAACAAAGTTTGATATTTATTCAAAGGAAGTTGATAATTATGTTTCAAATGCAATTTCTCGTGTACAATAACTATACTGTATAAGATATCGACAGCAATCTGCAACCTGCGACGGTCTGTACTGTTTGATAGTGCCGTGATCAGCGAATAGTCCACTGCCAGTCTGGCTGAGTGGTGACAAGTGTATGCCTTGGTTAGACAGCGCAGCGTATCACTGATTATTTTGCTGATAAGGATCTATTCTGTTATTTAGAAGTTTGTTTCAATGACCGAATAGCGAACAGTTCAGCCCCTGGTCAGGCTGTGCGGATGCGCGGGTGGGTATCGGTCTAACCTGGTCGCAAACTCCATAAGCCACAATCACAATCACAAGAAATGACGCCGAACGTCGATGAAACGATCCACAATTGAAATGCAGCTTTGATCAACTTTCGTCATCTTTTATGAAAATATTGAATTTTATAAATGTGTAAATTAGAACACCATGAAATTTTCAAAAGGAGGAACGGACTGTTTAAAAAAAAAAATAACTTTTAGTTTCTGTTATCATGTTAGCTAATCACCATGTGTTCCCCACCCGCTCCGTCTTTGGTCTCACGGGGCAGTTGAAGGCTGACGGCTACTGTCAAAAAGAGGGTGGACTATTTCTATATATTTCAGTACAGAACGTAAAAGTTGCACAATTCAGTGTGTGCAGAAAAATAGGTTTATTAATATTTCTTTAGTATGTGGTACTGGAGAATCTGTACTTGTGAAGTTACCAATTTCAGAACATTCTGCCAGCTGTAGTAACATTGCAAATGGCGGTACCCATAAAGATAGTTCGGCCGACATGAACAAAGCACATTTTGGGCACAAAATATCAGTTCCGGTAGCGAAAAAAATGAGGTGCTTATGAGCCCGCTTTGAAACCGGATTTAGATACCGATCCGACATGCGTACTCGCAGAACGGTTCCTATCGGAGAATGCGTGCCTGATATGTTCATGAATGTCGATCATAGAATGTTGTACGCGAGAAGTTTCGCACCCAAACGTAGGTGTCTGTAAGGTGTCTACTTGGGCCCGATAGCTTAGAAGATTGAAGATTGAAGACTGAAGACTGAAGGCGTAATTTAGAATAAATGCAAATATAAATAGAGCTTGTGGAACGTTTGGTGGTGGTTTCCCCGCGGGGACCGCCACAAAAACCGTGCTGTCAACTGTTCCGTGATGGCTTTATGGATTGGTCATGAACACATCCAAATGATGCACCGGGGATAGTAACACGAATACTAAGGTCTCACGGGACAGTGGGCAGCTAGCTTTAAAAAGGGGGGTGGACGATTTTCTAAATACTTCACTACCGACCCTGTAAGTTACACCAGTGTGTCTAGAAAAATAGGTTTATGAATATTTCTTGACTTTGGGAGGCTTGACAAGGTATATTTTTTAGAGTATTTCATAATTCTACGAAACTGAATGTTAGCTCCAGTTGATTTTGACATCTTGGAAAATGGAAAATGTCGCCTGCTATGCTAGTCTCGCCGGTACGGTTTCGCGTCAGAATTTAAGGTATTTTTCGGGCATTTGTAGCGAAAATTTGAGCTGGTTATGACCCCGCTTTGAAATCATTTTCAGAAAATGGTGTGGTGTTACAAGTGATAGAACAAGACATAACAAAGTATATGTGCCTCATATTTTCATGAAAACAATTCCGATAAATTCAGTCGTGTTGAAACTTTTGGCCAAAAATAGGTGGGTGGGGTAACTTTGTAAAAAAATAATTGAACACATCTGATGCGGTTACTGAATTTTTATTGTGGCGTGCTATTTGTACTTCATTTGCGAGTATTTGTCAATACTTGTCGCAAGAGCCTCCTTAGCTGATTGTGAGAGGCGGTGATTTTTATAAGTCACCCGCCGCCCTCAGAAAACCAGTCAATTTTGGCTATTTTCAACCGTCCCGTGATGCCTAACCAATCAAATTCCAGTTTACAGTAACGTGACGTTGCAGTATTACTCGAAGCGCGCTTTACATTTCAAAGTCGTTGTTAAACGACAATGAAATAATTGCAACTTCAAAGAGTTTATAAATAGTACTAAACACAGAGAAAACGCAATGATTACATAGAAGATCCCGCGATGGAATTGCGGAATTGTTTGTCATGCAAGTGATCAAAGGATGAAGCCAGTGGTAAGTTAAACCTGTAAGTTAAACCGTCTGCTGTAGTTTTATATTTTGCATTTTTCTCTAAATAATTGTCCTATATATAACTAATCACTCATACAGTAAATATGTTATAGCAGAAAGGAGAAACGCGCACGCATTTACTGGGCGGACATTTCTCAGTTATTTGACCTTGGCCTTGGGTACGGGTGGCGGGCGAATGGGTGGGCAAATGAAAATATGGATGATGACAAACATGGATATGAAGTTTGACATCGCTAATACTGTAAGTAATAAGTTATAGCAGAACCGAAATTTAAAATGTACTGAACGGGAAATTTAATAAAAAAAATTACCTTGACCTTGGGAATGGGGCGGGGAATGCATGCACATGCAGCTTGAGCAAATCGCTCATAAAGAAAAGAAGTTATATAGGAGAATGGAGAAACGCATCTATTGGACGGAAATTCTAAGTTATTTGACATTGGGCATAAGGGATCATGTGTGTGGATGGGAATGAACGTATGTATGAAACATGTACTTGCAGTTCCAAAGTCAATAGCTCATGCAATAAAGAAGTTATAGAAGAATGGACACGCGCGCACACATCTACATAACGGAAATTTCTAAGTGAGTTGACCTGGACCTTGGGCATGGGGGAGCATGAGTGGGGCGAGGAATTAATATCTGAATGGTGAGAAACATGCACATGAAGTTTGAAGCTAATCGCTCATGCACTAAAAATGTTATAGCAGAATGGAAAAATGCGCACACATCTAATGAACGGAACGTTCTAAGCTATTTGTTCTTGACCTTGGGTATGGAGAGCATGGGTTGGGCTAGAAATGAAAATCTGAATGATGAGAAACATGCACATGAAGTTTGAAGCCAATCGCTCATACAATAAAAAAAGTTATAGCAGAATGGAGAAACACGCACACATTGGACGAACATTATTATTTGATATTAGTATACAATTAGTTATTTGACATATACCATGGGCATGTGGGAGCATTGCTTGGGCAGGGAATGAGCATATGAATGGTGAGAAACATGCACATGAAGTTTGAAGCCAATACAATTAGTTATTTGACATATACCTTGGGCATGTGGGAGCATTGCTTGGGCAGGGAATGAGGATATGAATGGTGAGAAACATGCACATGAAGTTTGAAGCCAATACAATTAGTTACTTGACATATACCTTGGGCATGTGGGAGCATTGCTTGGGCGGGGAATGAGCATATGAATGGTGAGAAACATGCACATGAAGTTTGAATCCAATACAATTAGTCATTTGACATATACCTTGGGCATGTGGGAGCATTGCTTGGGCGGGGAATGAGCATATGAATGGTGAGAAACATGCACATGAAGTTTGAATCCAATACAATTAGTCATTTGACATATACCTTGGGCATGTGGGAGCATTGCTTGGGCAGGGAATGAGCATATGAATGGTGAGAAACATGCACATGAAGTTTGAAGCCAATACAATTAGTTATTTGACATATACCTTGGGCATGTGGGAGCATTGCTTGGGCAGGGAATGAGCATATGAATGGTGAGAAACATGCACATGAAGTTTGAAGCCAATACAATTAGTTACTTGACATATACCTTGGGCATGTGGGAGCATTGCTTGGGCGGGGAATGAGCATATGAATGGTGAGAAACATGCACATGAAGTTTGAATCCAATACAATTAGTCATTTGACATATACCTTGGGCATGTGGGAGCATTGCTTGGGCAGGGAATGAGCATATGAATGGTGAGAAACATGCACATGAAGTTTGAAGCCAATACAATTAGTTATTTGACATATACCTTGGGCATGTGGGAGCATTGCTTGGGCGGGGAATGAGCATATGAATGGTGAGAAACATGCACATGAAGTTTGACGCCAATCGCGCATACAATAAAAAGGTTATAGCAAACTGAAGAAACGCGCACATATCTACTGGACGCAAATATAATCTACGGACGGACATTATTTATAAGTTATTTGACATTGGCTTTGTGCACGGTGGGATCATGAATCACGTGTGTTTTTCGCACAATTAAAGACCCGTGGGACACATGCTCATCATATGAATTAAACATAATTGCTTCATAAATGTGATGGGATATATGTACAACATATATGTGAACATAGCCTCGTTACTGTTACTCATAGAGTCGCCAAGTCGTCAATATTAGTGTGTTCCAGTCATCAGCAAGTTTCACCTCTTGGGGCATTTGTCAAAGAGCGGAAAGTGCGAAGTAAAACTTATGATATAATGTACCGATATCATACGTGGGAAAGCTAGGACAACACACTCTAACTCGATCCTAATGTTTTTGTAAGTTACAGGTTTGCACTTACAAACTTCGTCATATAATCCGAAGGTTTTTGGCCCCATTACTATATTGTGAGAATCTACTGAAACAGACTTGTCCAGAGATCAAACACAATACAAAAATGTAAACTTGACTCGCTATATTATTCCAGCCTTCGTCCACATGCCCCGGTATAACGGTATGCCATCACCAGAGGAGCGATGAAGCCTAAAGCTGTCGGCATCACCTCCATGTTTTACCGCGGGTTTGGTCGGCTCGTGTCGGCCGTGGAAGCCGGTGATATTGATACCGTCACTGATATCTTGCGAAATAAAGTCGACTGGCGTGGTAAGTCAATAATTTAAAATGTCATATTATAAGGTGAAATCATTAGCATCATTAATGGTACCAGTGCAGTTCTAAGACACAACATTTATATTATGTTAATCATGCATCTCGATTTATTGAAAGGTACGAACTTCACTCGTGGTTTGATTTCAATATACAGTGGGGTCAGCGTGTAAGTGCACACACGAACGAACACGACAGGTTGGAACCAACCTGTCGTGTTTGTTCGTGTGTGCACTTACTCGCTGACCCCACTATACTATCAACGATTGATAGGCATCAAATTTCAGCGGCGTAGCGTAACCAGGTTCTTGCCGACGGGGAGCGAATTGTGCATTCTTCCCCCGGAAAAATATTTATTTCTGTATTCAATTTAATCGATTATAGTGATTTGAAAGCTATACATGTTAACATATATTGTTATTTCCCTCATAAAATCGTATATTAAAGTAAAACTACACACCTGACCACATTCTAGGGGTCTACGTTTGCACACCTTCCATCCAGCCCCCACTTCCTGACTACGCCACTGGTACTTGCCTTGTATAATACATGTACACTGAAATGTGCACAATTGATACAATAAATACTAAGGAAGCACATTGAGCTATTTCTCATCTAGTGTATCTTTTTGGTGATAAAATAACAGGCAGCACATGACTTCCTGTCATGTTTCACTGCCAAAGGCTGCGACATTCCAGATGAAATTTAAACACGCTTCATACATGCCAACTGTTCTTTCGATTTGATAGATGTTTTCAGCCGTCGAACGTACAACCAACTCCAGGATAATGACACAAGACAACCGGAAACCGATATGGAAGGTAAGCATCATAACCTGGGTTTGAATCCATGCGTCTATAAAAAAAAAAAAATCTATTTGCGGTTTTATGTTCTAATTCTTCGTTGGTATTGTTTATGCTTGCCTAATTACAATACAATGTTCAAACAAACAAACACATTGACAAATATATCCACAGAAACTAACAATTCCACTGCTTTATCATTCGTTTTTTTTACATAATAATTATAATATTCAGTACATTATCGACTTGTTTTACTTGCAGTTTGCTCGATGGATATTTTGCAACGGCAACGCAGCGTCCAGGCGCGGATACAGGGGGCGGGGTTCCAGGGGGTCCGGTTCTATTTACAGTTGAAACTCCATCGCCGCAAGCAGGCTGTGATGTCGGACATCAGGTTGATCCCGTGACGGATGGTGACCGTTCAGCATGTGCCCTTAGGATTATTACATCGCCACATGTACCTGATAGTTTAGACATAACGGTAAGAAATAACACGATCAGTGCCGCCGAACTTTTAGATGAGTTCAGAAACCCAGAGGATATATCTGCCACGAAGGAAATATCTCCTTGTGTTGAAGAGAACACGGGTCGCAGTTTAATAGAGAACATATACAGCTCATTCTCTGACGATAGCGTTTTATCACTGTCGCCTGATGCTAAGGGACTAAGTCCCATCTCAGAAGAAGACGAGGATAATGTTTCCTCTTGCTCCTCATCCGACCAGGACGATAGCAGCACTCTTCCAGCAACAGAGCCAATATCCAGCAACACCAGACCCGAGATCCAATCGGAAAATGAACCCAGCAGTCCGGAGGATACATCTTTCACAGAGGAAATATATCCTTGTGTTGAAACAAAAGCAAGTCGCAGTTTAATAGAGGACATATCCAGCTCATTATCGGACGAGCGTTGTTCAACAGTACCACATGTGGCTAGAGGACGAGTTCAATACCATAAGAAATTGAGGATGATATCTCCTCTTGCGTCTCATCAGATCACGAGGATTCAAACACTCTTCCACGAACAGACACAATAACCGGAGTGGAGCTCCAATCGGAAAGTGAACCCAGCTGTCCGGAGGATCTCGTTGAGGAAATCTCCCCCTGTGATGAAATGAGCATAAACAGCAGTTTAATAGAGGACATATACAGCTCGTTCTCTGATGAGAATTGTTCATCACTGTCACCTGGGACTAGAGGACTGAATCCAATCCTGGAAAGTAAACGAGACGATGACTGCTGCTGCTCCTCACTTCATTATGCCGGCGGTAACACTTCTCCTACAGCAGAAGCAGAACCAAGATTCAGCCAGACAAGACCCGAGGTCCGATTGGGAAGTGAACCTTGCAGTCCGCGGGATATGTCAGTCACAGAGGACCTATCTCCCTGTGGTGAAGAGAACGCACGTCGCAGTTTAATAGAGGACATACACAGCTCATTCTCTGATGATAGCCTTTCACCACTGTCGCCTGGTGCTAAGAGACTAAGTCCCATCCCAGATGAAGACGAGGATGATGTCTCCTCTTGCTCCTCGTCCGATCACAACAATGCTAGCACTCCGCCATTAGCAGTACACAGCAACAACACCGGAGCCGAGCCCCAATCGGAAAGTGAGTCCTCCAGTCCGGAGGAAATTTCCCCTAGTGGCAAAATGAGCATAAGCCGCGGTTTAATAGAGGACATATACAGCTCATTATCTGAGAATAGCTTATCACTGTCACCTGGTAGGGCCCCAAGTCCCATCTCGGAGGAAGACAAGGATAATATTTCCTCTGGGCGCTCGTCCGATCACGACGATTCAACCCCATTTCTCCAACAAAGCTCATATCATTCAACAACAGAGCCGAACTCCAACCGGACATCATGATGATATATCGCTCACAGAGGAAATATCTCTATGTGGTGAAATGAACACTCGATACAATTTAACTGACTATCTGTGCATTAACCCATCGGATTATGAGGATGTAGATGACGCTTTCACTAGATCCCCAGTCGACCATGAGAGAAGAGCTGAACTTCCATCTGGACATGATCACAGCAGTCCAGCCTCAGATGAAATCTCGCCATGTCTGGAAACGAAAACGAGAAGTAGTTTAATTGAAGACATATTCAGCTCATTCTCAGAGGAGAGTCTTTCACCAGATGTGACAGATGAGATAATGGATGAAGCAGACACCGCATCGGATATCGACGCCCCCATGGCGGCTGTCATGAAGCTAAGTCCTATCCCAGAACAGGACGAAGATGACGTCTCTACTTGTTCATCACCCAACGATGATGAACTTAACACTCGCTCTGACGGTATCTGCCGCGATGGCATAATGGACACAAGTATAATGAAGGACATATTTAGCATATTCTCTGATGATAACCTTTCGGCATCTCCATCAAGCGTGATCCTATCGTGAGTGAAGGTGAAAAGTCCAATCACAGATGAAGACGAAGATGACCTTTCTAGTTGCTCCTCCTTTGATGAGGATGAATCGTACACTCTTCCGTCGCTCACAATACTGCATAACGATGAGGTGCAATTTGATACATCAGTTAATGGAGAACTCGAGAAACTGGGTGCTGGCCAATACGGTATGGTGTATAAAGGTAGACGTGTCGCGTCGTCCGATATAATTGTGTGTAAGGAGCTGACGGAGCGGCCGGCGGTTGGCGACAGAATACACGAGGCGAAACTGCTGATCCATCTAGTGCCCACGGGTGTCGTGCCAGAAACTATTGGTGTTGTCAGGAATGTACGCGGAACTGGACACCATGGTATAATTCAAAGGTTCGTGCCTCATTTAGTAACATTGAGTGAACGTCTCGACTCGCCGGGCGATGTACCTGACAAAGATAAGTTACTGGATATGGCAATAAACATTATACTGACTATCATCGAAATACACAAATACAACGTTATACACAATGACATAAAACCTAACAACATTCTTGTTCATAAATGTACATCCAGAGTCCTGCTTATCGACTTCGGACTGGCAACATATAAAGCTGGTGTCGGATTAGTCACCCATGGAGAGGGAACTTCACATCCCCACGTGGCACCGGAGAGCTTCGTTTCTGAAACGACCTACAAGTCTGACATGTATTCACTTGGCTACATCCTCTGGCTATTCAACAAGCTGCTGCATTCTAGTGTGCTCGGCGGGCTGGTACGGATGTGTAGAAATGAGTATACACCGTCTCGTCCAACACTAGGGTACATTGTACGACGACTAAGGACACTAAAGCATTTCGAAATGATTGAGCCCACTGACTCACTACTATCTGTCAATGACGACATCGATATGTCCGTGGCCGAGTTATTGGCGCAGTCTGCCACCTCTATAGCCACAGCCTCCGCAACCAGCTCCACCAAAACACACTCGAACGGTCCGAAATCAGATGAAGCAGAGACAGTCCATCAAGTAGTAGGGTCGGAAATAACAATCTGATAGAAGACTTACCGACGCAATTACACCATTGACATATTGATGTTAGTAATTAGATGAAAGTATATGAAGGTTTGTACTATTAAATTATTGGAAACTATTATTGTATTGCCTTATCGTAGAGGCTGGTGTTGACCATACTGGCAAACAGGCTGGGTTTTCTTTAAATTTAACACAACGTATGATGCAAGTAATAGTCATGGCCAATACCAATACATACCTATATCTGTATAATTACTTTCACATCTGATACACCAATTTAAAAAAAGAATAATGATATCCTGAACGTGCGTTGTTGTTTTTACTTGATTGGAAGTGTTCAGTCATTTGCGATCGATGTACAGTTTCACTTACGTTGGTGCTACACGTACCTGCGTTAACCTCGCCCAGATTATCAACAACTATTGGCAATTCCAACTCGCAATCAAGAAAGTTGATTGTATGAGCCTGAGCTGTGGTACAGCTCAGGCTCAGTCAATCAAGCTGCTCGACTTCAATCACAATATTATGAAATAATTAAATTGACAAATATTGGCGAGCTTAGCGCAGTCGGTAGTGTATGAAACCTTTGTGTCGTGGTCTGTGATAGTACTGGCAATCATTGGCACAACTATGGCTGTGACTGGAGAAATGGCGCTTATGGTCTTTGCGATCACTGTATATCCAAATCAGCATGTGCATCACCACAGTCGATGCATTCCGATCAGAATATGCACTGTTCAGCATTCCATCAATAAAACACCCGTAATGTTTTTAACAAGCCATATGAATCGTTATCATGCTACAGGACTGTGCTATGCGATATGGAGGACACTGGCCACACAGTTAATAAGCCCCATTTCTCTAGTTACAGCCACAAATGAACAATGCACTCATCAGTAGACAGTTTTGCACACTGGCCGTTTCATATTGGTACTCTTTGTCGTCATATTTACTGTTGGCATTTGTTTTCTATGATGCGTGTGTTGTATTCATTTTATGTGTGTTTATGTTATTGTGAGGCCGTGAACCGCTAGTCCTTAACCCATAACGTGTCGTTCGCTGTCGTCATCTTTCTCAGTAAAAAAAAAGTGTTTGCCAGAACATTAGTGGAAATGATTCTATTATACCTGGGTCATGTACTGTACATCATCAGTATTCAAGGAGTGCACAATGCCAACCATGGTTGATCAGTCAACTGACCAGGGCCCGGTTGTTCAAAACATCCGTTAGCTTAACGGACTGTTAAATCCTTAACTGAATGGTTAAAATCACCCCCCCCCCCTCGACTCTCTCAGACTTTCGCCGCCCCTGCAACTTATATAGGGAGTTGGGTAATAAATTGAATTATACAATATGTCATGCATAGAAGTGGGTGAGTGCAGTCACCTTTTGAACGAGACATTTCTCGAGTCCTAGGTCCGAGGTTTTCACATTGTGTTTCGTGAAAATGTCTTGCAATGGACCATCGCAAGACATTTCCATGAACTCTCAGTACAGAATCACGGTGCATGATCACGTGGTTACAACAACAACAACGTCGCCCACTCCAAAGTAAGTATTATTTGATATTTTCCTTAATATGCAACGGATTTTGATGAAATATGGCGCAGCAAACGCGTCTTTATGAGATGCATTTGGTGGTCCAATGAGTTTGGCACAGACTTATGTCGTTTTTGCAAAGAATCGATGTTCGTGTCGGAGACACGGAAATCGATTCTTCGCAAACACGACAGAAGTTTGGACCACAAAATGCAGCTTAACAAGATGTGTTTGATGCGCCATATTTCATCAAAATCCGTTACGTAATAAGGACACTATAAAAGAATACGTACTTTGAATCGGTACCTGTTGTTGTTGTTAGTACCACGTGATCATACACCTTGAGAATGATTGGATCCAGTTAAATCATGCATCTCATCCTCAACACCGCAGTGACTGGGCCCAAGTACAGCACATCACCCGTAATAAGGTCGTGTCACGACTAGTATCGTCCATTGGCACAATGAAATGGATGTATACTTGAAAAGCATTTAGCTTGAATAAGACATACCTCAAGTCTAATGGTGTTTAACCAACAATACAACTCAATCCAGTTGTTGGAAGATTAGTCCATTTGATTTGATGTATTGGTGTTAAACTGCTATCGACAGCTACGGTCGTGCAAGGCCGGGCTCGATCCCGTATTTAATTTGCTGCATTGGCTGGAAAATCCCAAAACAGAATGGAATATATACATGGAAAATAATATATTCAGCCCTGTAAGTAGAATAACCTGACCTGGTACCAGGTCCATACCACACCAAAGTCACTTAGCCCCTTCCCCTAAAAGTAATAGGATTACAAATAATCGCATTACTCATATAAGGGGTATAACCAAATTCAACTCTCGCATACAAGAGAATACCAAAGACGTATCCGAGGGCCAAACCAGGTCTCTGGTCGGGATTCCGTAAGGAGATTGGTCGAATGAACGAGGTATACACTAATTCCAATTCAACAGCAAGGTCATTTACATTTGGTACAAAACTGGAGGAGTGTTATTTTGGATGTATGATTAACAAGAACAAATAGTTATGGATTGACAATGAATTTTAATTCTGTATTTGTACATGACATGAACGACGAAATATAATCACAGACGTTTTCTCTCCCTAGAGTCGCTGCTGCCACTAGAGCCATAGCCACAGGCCAGCTGATAAAACCAACAATAGAACATCCGTGACCATTAACCCCTTCACCCCTAAGTAACTGGAATTGATTTTGATATGTTAAATTTCCAACCAATCCAATCGTCACAAAATGATTTTCAGACTATTCCATTTATGAACAGAGGGTGTTTTTATTCTATAAATTATGAAAATTACTTGCAAAAAGTGCAGATCTAGACGAGACGCTCGCCACGAGCATGGATTTACACTGTTTGGAAAACCTGTTATAGATAGATGTACTAAAAGGTTGACCGAATACTTGGGCATAAAAATCAAAAACTGTCTGCTGATATTTATGCATTTATCCTTATATGGTGTATCCACTCGTTGAACTATTTCAATACCGAATTAAATGCTGTCTTATGCTGTTTATTGTTGTTTTTTTTCTACATTTTTTTCATCATGCCAAACCATGGTTTTACGAGAGAAGACACCATATGAAACAACAGCAGATGACAACTTTCGCTTCCCCAATTCCAAGTGTTAAACTATCTTGAAAAGAAGATTCAAATCATGTTGACAGCATATACATTTTGGAAGAATTAAGAAAAATATTTTGCCCTTTTTCCCCAAAAAAGAAAGAGGCCAACACTGTTTGCCACCGACATGTAGACTCAGCAAATCGTATTATTCCAATTATTCCTCTCCTCTGGTCACAAACAATCTATTGCTGTTTTATCCCTTATGGCTGACAAAATAAATATCATCCCATAGGCAAGCAAAGAAAGTGTCCATGTATATCTATGATACTGTACAGTCTGAAGGAGTAATATATATCCAATAGCAGTTACTTTTCAAACACAACAACAATAAGGCCAGGATAGTACTCCATTACAGACTGGATACAATTATAGCAATATGATACTTGAGAGAGAAAAAAATCTCTACTTTCTTTATTTAAATTTCAAAAGTATATGTTGTTACTACTCATTTGAACAGACGGTTCAAATGAGTAGTAGCAACATATACCTTATGGAGAAATAATGAGATTTTTTTCAACACAAATTAGAAATTTTAATATTGAAATGGGTTAAAGACTTTCGAGCATGTACTCAAAATTGAGCATTTATTTTCTAATGCATCAATTGGTAATAAATAGAACAACTGAAAATAATATGAAAAGCATTGTAACATAAAGCGAGTAGTGTCACAACAAAGTTACTATATAACTAAATCATTGGAATATATTATAGTTAAGGTCCAACTTATCAAAGTGATTAATTTCAATAATATAATAAGTTACGGTAGTGCTAAAACATAAAATTCACACTACACTGTTGCTATAACAGTATATGTAGTTTAAAATACCTGGATAAAACGGAGTCTACATGGACTATCTTCTATGATAATTTCAGTATCATGTATTATGCTATATCTTTTCAGCTTGCCTTTGGAATGATCCTCATCTCTGAGGCTTGGCATTAGTGACTTGAATATGGGACACGCCATGCGATTTTGTAGTACTTGTACGTTCGGACATCTGTGTAATTTCATTAAATACGTTTTCAAAATTTACAATATTTTTCATAAATAAAGTCAAACGTTTTTGACACCATTTACAGAAAATATTGTAAATTGTGTAAATGTATTTCATGAAATTACGCATGCCCAAAAGGTACAAAATCACATGGTGTGTCTCCTATTTGAATGTGACTGGAGAAATGAGGCTACTGGCATTTTTTCCAGTCTAGCTCCTGCAACCAGATCAACATCTATAAAATTGCCGGCTGTTTTACTGACTAAATGGCCAACCATGCAGATCTTTATCAGACTGATCCAAGTAACTGGTCACAATGGCCACAACTCGCATTTCTCTACTCACATGTGAGGCAATCCATGTGATTTTGTACCCAAGATGTGCGTTTTTTTCATGAAATATATATACATGTACACAAACTGTAATATTTCTGTAAATGACGTCAAAGTTGAAAAAGTTTTCAAGGCAAATGCGGAATTTGCTCTGAAGATTTTGTGAGCTTTCAACATCATTTACGGTAAATATAGTAAGTTTTGTAAATATTTTTCACGAGATATTGCACATCTTCATACATACAAACTCGCATGGATCGTCTAATATGAAACAAGCTATGTGATTTTGTACCCAAGAACATGTGCGATTTTTAATGAAAAATACTTACAAAATTTCCTGCATTTTCCACAAATGATGTCAAAAGGTGAATTGAATTCCGCATTTGCTATGAAAATGTTGTATCCTTTCAGCATCATTTACAGAAAATGTCACAGTTTCTGTAAATGTATTTCATGAAATATCGCACATCTTCTTACATTCAAAATCAGATGGATTCTCTCATATGAATATTACCACAACCTCTTTCACAATACACGCCAGTCCAGTATACAACTCATCAAAACAAACTACAGTTGTACAAACAGACGACGTTTCACCAACAAAACATGTTTTTAAATCGAGTGTGCTGCCTAAACATGTTTGATGGCATGGTTTTTAATGCAGATAAGGAAACACATCTACCATACTGAAATGTTACACACTGGTAAACATAGTATGAGCTGCAGTTTTATTTATATATTTATTCTATTTTTTATTTTATTTTTGTTTAATTTTATTTATTTTTTTGTCGCTCTTCATTAAAAATCTACATAATTTATCATCAAACGAACCTTGCTTGTGTGCACAACTGCAGTCTATTTCGAATGGGTGGCTACCAAGATTGGGCATGATGTACGAGTCAACACTATGTACATATAAATACCTAACGGCAGTGACAGGAGTAAATGCACTAATGATGGCTCAACCGTTCAGCAGAACACAATACGTATGACATATGTAAATGGCATAGACCCAGGTTACATGCTGTAGCTAGCAACCAAAATGAAAATGGCACACTTGTGAATTGGTGCGATACACACTATAGTCATTATGTGGTGCACTTTCATACTGGGTCTACATCTTCTACACATGTCAAACTGTTGATCCTAGACATCAGCTCCAAGATGATTTACAAACTGTACACACAAGTATCATTACACAAAGACCAGAAAGCAACACCAGTCCCAATGTTATATATGTGTTTGTCTTATTAACAAATACTATACAGTTTTTTATTTGTTGTTTTTTTTGTATTAAATAAATAACTTGTACAGTACTGATTAAATGCATGTGCAAGATAATTAAACAACTTAAACATTATTTTAAATACGATACCAATTCAAGAATTTGATTTTTTTATTATTATTGTGTAGCTGTTGCACCACTCGCATATATATATAACTTTTCGGTGGAGAATTGAAAATGGTTTATTTTTTAAACTTAGGAATTATTACCTGTAGCCGATTTCACCAACATTACAAAGTAAACTTTTCATATAGAACTAAACATTGCATATATTTGATGATTGAAAGTATGCAGAATCATTATACTGAATTTATTACATTATAAAATTCAGTATAATAAAAAATAATAAATTTATCCTAAAATTGAAAATTTCTCCCTCAAAAGAATACTTTGCTAGAAAAGTATACTTTGCAATGTTGGTGAAATAGGCTCCTGGTACATCTACCACACTCATGTATTGATGACATTTACATATTTAGACATACATATGATTTGCACTGGATATAATATTTGAAGATCAAACCAGAAACTTTAGCGCGTACTGTAAAATCCCAACACGGAAACAAAATACCTTTATAATTATGTACCAACACAAACAAGAATGAACAAAAATAAATATAGCCAATTCCCATATTTACACAAATGTATAGACAGTTTTTGCAATCTATTTTTGTTCTAGAGACCAGTAGCCGATTTCATCAAAAATGCAAAGTATACTTATCTAGCAAAGTATACTTTGAGGGAGTAATCACTTATTTTTCCTGAAATACATTATGTCATATAGAAGAAATGACTGCATATATTTCACGATTAAAAGTATGCAGAATTATTATACTGAATGTATTACATTATCACAGCCATTTTGGCTACTGCAGCACTATTCTCAGGATCAGTTGATCCCGCCCCGGTGCCTGCACGGGGCAATAAATTCAGTATAATAAAAATTAATAAATTTATCCTTAAATTGAAAATTTCTCCCTCAAAGTATACTTTGCTAGATAAGTATACTTTGCAATGTTGGTGAAATAGGCTACAGATCATTCACAGATGAGTGGTAATAACATACATATACGTTCGTGAAGAAATAAAGAAAATGGCGAAAGCAATTCGCAAAAATGTTGTACAACTGTAATTGTTATCTGGCCTATAATGGGTTAAGTACAAACTTGACTAGCTTTCAGGGGCCCGTTTCACTTCTTATTTCGTACGACTAAAATGTTCGCAAGTGCAAAATTATGATATTCTATAAATTTCACATTACCATTGTTTTCTTGTCAACGATTATTGGATTTACATTGATTGAGCATAGGCTGCATATGCTCAATAAATGTAAATCCATCAATATTTCTAGACGACCCTAAATTTGCACTTGGGAACATTTTAGTCATACAAAGTTTAGTGAAACGGCCCCCCTGGACAGGAAAGAACCATAATAAAAGTATGTGTAAGCTAAATGAAAACCTGAAGCAATGTAAATTATGACCGTAATGATAATTGACTGGTGCTCCTGAATACTATGCACTCAAGATGTGTCAGTTTGGTAAAGAAATGCATATGAAACATGCAGGGAATAATAATTATGGTCGGTGACTATAAAATTTTCGGAGCATGTAAAAATCAGTCAGATTGGCTCAGTTGGAGCACAACGAAACAAACCCATTGATTTTGAGCACAAGAATAGAGCACATTGAAAGCCGTGTAAAGACAATTTCGTACTCAAGATATCATAATAGGGTTGTGCAAGGACCGAGCACAGTGCAGCATCAACAAATCAATATTGTTCTGCTTTTGGTCATGAGACGAGTACATGCTCCGAACATTTTATAAGGATGATCCAAGGTGTTCCATATTTGTGCCAACGTCTAACAAACGTGAGCTTACAGTCAGTCAGATCATGGTTTAATCCTGTTCACCATTCGGCCACTGGAAACCGACTGCCATCAGTAAATAGATTAATAGCCAACCCCAATTGTGGCTGTGACAGGAGCACACTCCTGTTGCCAGGTAACAATCTATATTGCTGGTTAGAAGCATGACGGGTGTTTCACCGATATGACAAATGGTGCAGATCCTGTTCAGACTGTGCAGATGCACAGGCTGATCTGGATCTACACTAGTCACAAAACTGTAAGCCCCATTTCTCCAGTCACAGCCATAATTATGGAAATCCACAATTAGAAAATACACGACTGTGGGCCATGGTGGGAATATACAGTTGTGGAAATACATAATTACGGGAATACACAAAAGGCAAGCATCACTAATTATTGAAAAACATGAACGCACGTTTGTCAGCTATCAGCCCATGCTCAAACTAATCTTGGTCAACGCCAGTAAAAACGTTTAACCGATCACATGATACCGACCCGAACCAAACAATTTTCGTGATTAGTATCTTGGAAACAAAAGTTATTGTATTACATTGTACCCTGAGAGCATTTTGATTTCATATTTACAACCAACTTTGATTCAATTCCCTGACGAAAGCAATTAAAAAATTAATTACTGATGTATTGAACATGGTTTGCACCGTCATGTCCAAACTATATGGTAGGCGCCATAAAATTACTATGACCTACAAAACGTGTTATAAGATGATAAGGGAGATAACTAAGGTTGCATATCGAGACACATCATTGACATGGAATAGTAACCCTTTCACACCTAAGTAGTTGGAATGGACACTCCCATGTCATTTTCCAGACTATTCCATTCATCAGAAAGGGGCGGTGTTTTTAGAAATAAGAAAATATCCACAAATAGTGCAGATCCTGAGGAGATGGCTCGTTACGAGCCGGCTCATCTGGGTCTACACTGTTTGGAAACATTATGATAGGTCTGTTGAAAGGCTTAAAATGACACAAGCTATGTGATGTTGTACCTCATATAATGTTATTTTTCATGAAATATATTTACAGAAACTGTCATATGATGTCGAAAGTTGACGAAATGCAAATTTGACCAACTTAGGTCATTGACGAAAAATATTGTGAATTTTGTAAATATTTTTCACGAGATATCACGCATCTTCTTAAGATAAAGATTAAAAATCTTATGGCTCATCTCAAAATGGTTTTTCAATGTCTGATGGTGTGCCAAGATGTAGACATGTGATGTAACATGGATCGTAACGAATTCTTATTTAACCAGCAAATACACCGCCGGATCTGGTTGAAAAAAAACACAACAATAATCCCTTTTTTATTTTGAACGATCACAGGTCTGCAAACCGCAAATATGGCAAATGAATATAAATATACAACAGTGAATGGAGGTAAATTTGATGATGCCATTATACCAGTTCAGAATAACTAAAGACATGGTAATTATTTTATTTTATTTATTGGTGGTTAATGGCCTATCAATGGCTATGGTCATTTAAAGCCAGGCCAACGGGTTCAATCCCGCATGCAACCTGCTGCATTGGGGAGAAAATCCCAAAATCAGAACAAAATATTACATGAAAATAAATATATTTTCAGCCCTGAAATCAGAATAACCAGACCTGGTGCCAGTACATGGTAATGAACCAAGAAAGCTCGGCTTATTCGATATTATCCCGTCAACACAGTGCGTATGTGTTGTGAAACACGGTGCCTTGAAACATTTTTGATATCCAGTCAACACAATTTTTGCATTTTACAGCCATTTGAAGGTGTTGACGGGATAAATAGAATAGTAAGTTAGTGCTGTGAATGGGAAAAAATATCTGGCGCGGCACGGAAACGGGATGTGCTTGGCAGAGCCTCGCCCATCCCGTTTCCTAAGCCTTGCCAGACATTTTTTCCCATTCACGGCACTAACCTACTATTCTCTATCTATTTTCCTTATTTCTCAACCAAAGTATATATTGTGACCACTCATTTTGAACCGTCTCGGCGAGACGGTTCAAATGAGTGGTCACAACATATACTTCTGATGAGAAATAAAGAAATTCAGGAGCCTTGCCGGATATTTTTTCCCATTCACGGCACTAACCTACTATTCTCTATGTGTAGATCCTGTTCAGGTGTTGGATAAAAATACTCATAATTCATCAATGGCACGATATTTTTGTTTAGTTAACCCTTACATTGCTGAATTAAACTCTGTTGTCTACCGTTCAATTTTATTTCACATTTTTTCTCATCAAAAACATGGATTCACAGCAGTGTATATGGAAATTATTCTACTGTGCTGTCATGTCAAACCATGAGTTTACTGAGAAAGAAGACAAAATATAAACAATAGACAACAATTTTTACTCCCCACATTTTAACGTTAACTGACTGAGTGGCATTTCACTGAGAATTTATTCAATTAAACAGTCTAGGACATGGCAGAATTATCTAAATCATAAGAGTTGATATGATAGTAAATGGTAGAATATATTTTGATATGGCTGTGTCGATTATAAATGGCTTAATTGTGAAAAGATAGAGAAACTGAAAAAGACATCTGCGTTTGATTGCGAATTTGTGACTAACAGAGCACAATTTCCATCCATAGAATCACATTCAAAACTCAATTTGGTTTGCGAAATAAAAGCAATTAAATTGAAGCACATTACGTTTTCTTCACAAACATAAAAAATTCGAAAATGTTGGCAGTTTGCAAGAAAACACAGAGACCAGGAGCCCGTTTCACTAAACTTCGTAGGACTAAAATGTTCGCAAGTGCAAAATTATGAGTCTGTAAATTTCACATTAACAGTGCTTTCTTGTAAACAATTGATGGATTTACATTTATTTATGTTCAATAAATGTAAATCCATCAATTGAAATTTCCAGACTATCCTAAATGTTCATTTACGAACATTTTAGTCGTATAAAGTTTAGTGAAACGGGCCCCTGGCCACAAGGTTACAGTATATATATAACCTATGAATCAACCATTATTATGCTCAGTTCCAATATTATTCAACCAACTAGAACAACAGACAACGATTTTAGAACTTCAAGCATAAAATATAAGCATAGTTTGCCACTTAACAACCAGAAGGACCCATGTGTATAAGATAATTGAATGAACATAGCGTCACCCAAATAACAAAACCTTGGTTTTGTAAGCTGGGTGACGATAGGTCCTTCTGGTTCTTAAATGTGTCTTGTGTCTGGAGAAATGGGGGATATAAGACTTGTGACCAGTGTAGCCCCTGTAGACTGTATATTGATTATTAGAAGCATAACAGGAGCTTCATTGCTGAAATGGTGACCAGTGCAGATCCTGATCAGACTGCGGATGCACAGGCTGATCTGGATCTACACTGGTCACAAAACCATTAACCCCAATTTCTCCAGTCACAGCCAGAAATGACGAGATATCCCCCCTCAGGTAACTTGTAATTATTGTAATTGTTTAAGTTTCCATTTGTACAGATAGGCATGAGAAACAATTACCAGATAATATCTTGCTCACATAGATGATATGTCCCAAAAATATTTTGATTTAAATTTTTACGAAATGATGTCAAAAGCTGAAGAAATTTTCACAGAATATAATAACACATCTCCTTTGAAATGTTTGTTATATTCAATTTCAATCATCTAAGGTACATATGAAACTTTTTCTTTCTTCTTTATGTTTGTTATACCCTCCACAGTGTAAATACGGGCGTAGTATTACGATATTGTCCTACAACTCTACACGGTGTCATTCTCGATCTTCTGTACTTTGACTACGACCTTGCCGTCACACGGAACAAGCACGCTGTGATCGTCTCGCACCTCCTCATAAACATGCTCCGCATCAAAGTCCTGACTCTTTCGCTTAACGAAATACCTGTGAAGATAGAACAAAGCATGGTTATAATAATGAAATGGTTGATTGGCGTTTAACCCTTTCACCCCTAAATAGCTGAAGTGAATTTTGATATGTTAATTTTCTGACCAATCCAATTGTCATAAAATGAGTTTCAGAATAGTCCATTTATGAAAATGATGGGGTTTTATTTGCTGTAGAATCTAACAAGAGTGCCGAAGGTCACAATATACGCCCGTCGAGGAAAGGCCAGTTAACAAAGGGAGATAAGTCACTGACAATTAATAAGGTTCTTGCCGTGATAAACATGTATATTGAATTTGGTCACGATCTGTCGAAATAAATAGGCTTCTTCGTCTTGCCGTGATAAACATGTATACCAAATTTGTTTACGATCGGTGAAGTAGAACTTGAGTTATTGCGTGGACAAGGATACAGACAAGGATACAGTGTGAAAAATAAAAATGGCCGCCAAGGGGAGATAAGTCATCGGAAATTTTTCATAATCAAAAGGCTTCTTCGTCTTGCCATGATAAACATGTATACCGAATTTGGTTAAAATCCGTCAAGTAGTACTGTAGTTATTGCGTGGACAAGCTGTGCCCGCCCACCGCTAATAAATTCCCATCTCACCTAAAGCTTCCCCTTTTGCCGATGAGCATCTTGAGTTGACCAAGCGTTACGGAGGCTTGTTGTACAGTCACCCTGTATGGGATGGGCTCCGAACAGTAGTAGTACCCGATGACCGTCTCATCGGGCTTACTGGACGTCGACGTGTTCCCACTTCCAGATGACCGCTTCCCTGACACGTGTTTACTGGAAGAAAATGGATAGTTAGGTTGGATGGTTGGGATTTCAACAGCAATGCCATATAGACAGGAATGCTCCGATATGGTGTGGTGGGGGGGGGGCACTGTACATTCAGCACTATTATGTTGTAGGCATACACAACATGGTTCACATGGTGACCACAAACACATTTTGCAAACATTAGGATAAAGGTTTGCAGTATTTAAAAGGATTGTTTCAAGTAATTGCATGGCCATTGCCATTCATTTAGAACATATTCTTTGTAGAGTCATGGACTATTATAACATTGTCTATGACAAAAACGAACAAGTGCTATAAAAACGCACTTGCAATTACAGAATGTCTAAGCCTAAGTTACAAACCTAAGTTACAGATTTCATGACCGATTTAATACTTATTCACGTAAACTCTTCAGGGTGATTGGGATAGCTGTATTGAGATACCCCTGAATAGTTTAACGAAACCAGTGCAAATATTAAGGTTTACATTATGTGAGATACATACATTTTGTACCCAAGAACATGTATGATTTTTTCATGAATATATTTACATAAACTGTGATATTTTCATTTACAAAGATGATGAAATATTCACTGCAAATGCGAAATTGAATTCCGCATTTCCTATGAAGTCCTTTACGGAAAAAATCATAAATTTTGTAAATATTCTTCATGAAATATTGCACATGTTCAGTGATTCCACTGGGGAAAATAAAACAATCGCCACTTCAAAAAAAATAAAACAATTGGCGATATTTTTTTGTTTTTTGTTTTTTTTTCGTAAATTGTTTATTTTTATCGCCAATTGCAAAAGTGGCGATTGCCAGCGGAATCCCTGCATGTTGTTAGGTACAAAATCACATGGCGTGTCTCGTATATAGTTATATATATCTGGTAGTCATGTTCGGTGATTATCATAGATCTCATCCACTTGTCTTGTCTTGTCATTTTTTACTACCCCTGTACTCACTCTTTGCGGCCCACAGTAGTGTCTACCAGCACGTCTAGGTCGGCAGGAACCGTGCGGGCTGCGGGCACGACCGGGACTCGAACCTGGTTACAGCTGGGGGACATTGGCACGCCCGGTCGCTTGTCCTTCGTGGGCACACCACTTGTGAACGACCTGAGGACAGACAGGAATGGAAACATGTTAACACAGTATGGTCAGAGGGTTATAATTGGAGTTTAATAGCCTGCGAACTGAAATAGATTTTAAGATGTCTCAAAGAGAGCGGAGAATAATAAAGGATATTAGGTGGTCCCAAGGTGCTAGCCAATTACTAGCACGAGACCGGACAGTGACAGGCCTCGACAAATTCTTAAGTTTCCACTCGTTCAGATTGGATTTTAACTCGTACATTCCTATTTGCTTTAATGTTTTTGCCGCACTGTCTCTTCAAATTACCACTCGTTCAGATCGAAAATTCACTCGCTAATACCAGCAGACGAGTGGGTTTATCGAGGCCCGAGTGACCGAACTTACATTTACAATTCAAAAGTCTGTGTATGCCTACAGATGGTTGTACATACTTGGACATGAAAGAAGCAGCCGTACTGTGGTTGCAGCACAACGGTTAATTTTGCTATGTAAAACTGACTATTGTGCTGGTAATTCCAGGTGAATAGTAAACTAGAAATGTGGCCTATCGGCACACGAATACCCCCACTGGCAGCCAAAGAAAACGAGGCATTTTTGATTATAAGCCATTTAGCCGAGCGTTAAGGTTTCAAACGCATCAAGTCTGTGACATTGACCCTGGGCATAGTGTGATAATCCATGCATCGGTGTAGAATATATAGAGCGGAAGGGAATTTCAATAGGTTTGACCTTTGACCTTCAACTGTGACCTTGACCTTGGACGTAGGTGCGTGGTTATTGATCGCGACACCTTCTCATCCTGAGAAATATTTGTGCCAAGGCATTTGATAATCCATGCATCGGTGTAGAAGATATAGATCGGAAGGGAATTTCAATAGGTTTGACCTTTGACCTTCAACTGTGACCTTGACCTCGGACGTAGGTGCGTGGTTATTGATCGCGACACCTTCTCATCCTGAGAAACATTTGTGCCAAGCCATTTGATAATCCATGCATCGGTGTAGAAGATATAGAGCGGAAGGGAATTTCAATAGCTTTGACCTTTGACCTTCAACTGTGACCTTGACTTTGGACGTAGGTGCGTGGTTATTGATCGCGACACACCTTCTCATCATGAGAAAAATTTGTGCCAAGCCATTTGATAATCCATGCATCGGTGTAGAAGATATAGAGCGGAAGGGAATTTCAAGGTTTGACCTTTGACCTTCAACTGTGACCTTGACCTTGGACGTAGGTGCGTGGTTATTGATCGCGACACACCTTCTCATCATGAGAAACATTTGTGCCAAGCCATTTGATAATCCATGCATCGGTGTAGAAGATATAGAGCGGAAGGGAATTTCGATAGGTTTGACCTTTGACCTTCAACTGTGACCTTGACCTTGGACGTAGGTGCGTGGTTATTGATCGCGACACCACCTTCATCATGAGAAACTTTGTGCCAAGCCATTTGATAATCCATGCATCGGTGTAGAAGATATAGAGCGGAAGGGAATTTCCAACAGACCGACCGACCGACCGACCGACCGACCGACCAAGCCGACTCCTATATACCCCCAACAAACTTTGTTTGTGGGGGTATAATTACAAAAGCTAACCTAGTACCAGATGGCTGCGGCCGGCATGTCGAGCCCGCCGAGGCATTTGATGGTATTTTTAAAAACTTATAACACAAATTTCGGACGGATGGACGTCATTGTGATCACTATGTCTCGCTTTCCGCAAGCGGGCTCGACAAAAACTACAGATTGTTGTACATAATGGGACTTGATGGAAGCAGCCTTGCCGTGGATGAAGCATAATAAAATTGACCATAGCACTTCATCCAACATCCTGCAAATTCCAGGTGAAAAATAAATTAAAACGGCCAAGATTATTGTGAAAGTGATTATTGTGAACAGCTAAGGTCATATAGAGACGGGACCACAGTTTAAAGTCTCATCCGACAGACCAGTGGGATGGAAACACTATGAAAGTATTTGTGATGCCCAAGGCGAGGTTTGAAACCACGACCTCTGGATTGGAAGTCAGGTGTTTTAAACCAGAGGCCACAACCTATCCTAAGATTATTGTACGTACTTGGACTTGACGGGAGCAGCTTTGCCATGGATGTCGGCTGACTCCAATCGTCGGTTCACCTCCTCGAGCTGGACCGTCGTGTTGGGCGGGGGCATCAGTGGCATCGACGAGTCCTGCACGATTGGCTGGCTCGGCTGAACCCCGCTCACCCACGGCGCACGACAGCTGCTGTCCGCCGATGCCGACCGGTTGTTGTGGCCACCGCTCGCTTTTTTTGACGTACTGCAATGTGGCACAATGGTGGACATGTATTTTTACTCTCCGGTATTTGATTAATTGGTCTTGTTACAATATTTTCCTGTGCCGAGGTGGTCTCTCTACACAAGACCACTAGGTTCACATATGAATCTTGGTAATAACACATTGAATTGGATTGTATGTCCATTCGACAACAACATCATAAACATATTGATGAATCCCCCCATTCATCCATGAAAGTATATGTTGTGACCACTCATTGGAACCGTCTCACCGAGACGGTTCCAACGAGTGGTCACAACGTATACCACTGTGCAGAAAAATGTTCAGAAATATCAGCAAGCAACTGACATACTTAACTTGATTGATTTTAAGACTTCAAGAGCATTTGCCTGATAGTGCTAGGTAATATATAATTCTGTACTTTGTCCCGATGTTTCACAATAACTCCGCCAATGCACTATGGCTCTGCCAGCACTTAAGGCTATCCCCATAACACCCACCTTTGTTTATACTGCTGCGGAGGAGGCACGGGCGGGGGCAATGCTGTGGACTTGTGGGAACGTTTGTGGGTCGAGCTGGTCTTGTCCGAGTCCGGATAGGCAGAACTCGCCCCTCGGTTCACGTTCTCGTTATCCATCATCCATTGGAGCACCCTGAAAATAGACAAGGAATTCTGGTTATTTTATATTCATATACAGTCCACACCTGTTTACGCTAAGTCCAGGGGACTAAGGCAAAGTGTAGACTGTAGTTTAGGAATAAAACATGTCCCTGATCGTGTCAGTTAGTGGCAATAGTATCAATCTTCTACATACCGCTATGAACACAAAGGACGCTGGGAATGCTGGTATTATATAATAGCATGGTTCATGTGACAAATATGGGGTGAAAACAAAATATGCAATTTGATACTGCAAACAGAAGTATTTGTATTTTTAATATTGATATGAACAGTTTGAAGAGGTTGAAGCCCAAATTTGATCCAAAGTTGGTCTTGGGTTTTTCTGTCAAATATTGCAATTGGGAACAACTAACTATTTAATAAATTTAACAAATGGTTAGTTGCTCCCAAGTTGCAATATCATTTTGACATACAGTAAATAGAAGATCTGACATGTTATAAAATCTACATGTGCTAACATGTAATAAAATAAACTGTAAACTATTCTGATATAAAAAAATACTTGATTGTAGGTACAACCAAATATTGTGTGTGATCTTTTCATCATTAATTCAACTATTTTGTTATCTATGAAATGCTATTTACTTCACAATTATCACCCTTGATCATGTTCCAAAGTTGTTTTATTTTTGATAAACTAAAAGGTTTTAATAACACTTCATTTTATTTCACGAGGTATGACTGCTTATTGCTATTTATATATACCCACATCTATTTAATATCTTCATGATATATCAAAAGCTCTTTTGTTCATAAAACATTTTATTCATAGAGGAAGCATTAAATTTTTCACTCAAGATGCTGACAGATTAAACAGACCGATTGGCTGAACAAATGGACCTTATGACGCTTGTGACCAGCGCAGTCTGAACAGGGCTGTAATTAGATATCTGCAAAACAGATTTCATTGTTTTGCAATCATGAACATACATTAACATTACAGATAAACTACAGTGAAGCACAACAAAATTTTATTAATTCATCGGGGTGGTGGGGGTTGCGTCCATTCAACAGTATGGTCATATACAGATGGGCTTAGCAACGCGTTATGTTAAAATTGTTGTAAACGTCATCAACTCCCTTTTGTACCAGTGGCTGTTTTTTTCCTTTTATTCATCCCCATGTTTGGTGTGCATATCAAGACAGCTGATGTGCTGTTTTTGTTAGTTCCTACTTCAGAGAGCACTCTGCCTTTGTTGTGTATTTTGTCACACAATCAAGCATAGGCCAGTTGTTTGTCACCCTTTCATGTCCACTTTTATGTCTCCACAAAGCAAGACTGTTCAGCTTTTTCACAGATGTTTTCCCTTTCATTTTCATCTTCAGAAACTGAAATGTCTGGCAAACCATGTAAAGGGTTTGCCAGACATTTCAGTTTCTGATAATATAGGAAGGCCTCGCCTCGTCCAGTATTCCCGCGACTTTTCCAAGTTTATATCCCCGATAAATTCCACAAAAAGGCCATTCATTCCTTATAATTCCAGCATTTGAAATAAATTCATCAAGAAAATGTGTTTATTTTCCGTTTTCTTAAGAATTATTTTAACTGCGCCTCACCGTTACGGAAAGTAGTTCGGCGTGGGAGTTTACTGGGATATAAATTTTGGACAGAGACTTGCTACGAACCAATCAAATGTTAGGGAATTGTGTAAATATTTTTGTGCTGGAATTATTGGTACATATACCCCCATCATGTTTCTGAAGACACTATTATGATGATACATCACCATTTTACTGACGAAATATTGTCTTCAGTTGCCATTGAAAGGATGTCGTCACCGCTGATTTGTACCATCTTGTTGATATGGTTCAAATGAATGGTAACATCATATGCTTTCAATGAGAACAAGAAATGCGTCTGTCGAACGCGGATGCCACCTGCAGCATATTTGAGAAACTGTGACAAATTGGTTAACCGAAAAGTGTGACGGACGGACAGACGGACGGACGTTCTTACAGTACTATACTTATGTGGCTTATCACATGTTAAATATTAGCCACATAAAACGATTTTTAGCCACATAAAAGGATTTTTTAGGTGGCTAATTGTAACCAACCCTATCCTTTACTAAGTCCATAACCCTGTGGGGCTAGCCACATAAGTACCCTAATGTGTGCCCGGACGGACGGACGGACGGACGGACGGACAGTCCAAACACTATATGCCACCCGTTTCTTCGAAACCCGGTGGCATAAAAACAAATAGGAAAGAAAATGTTTCAAAATTTGCATATATACATCTAAAGGCAGATTATGAATATAATGATGGTATAGAGAACAGTTTGTGTACTACCAATGTTGGGTCATGGAATGCACAAAGTACACTTGTTAATACCATACTATTCATTAACCCTTAGACCGCTATCTTATTTTTTTGGTCGTCTGCTGTTTATTTTCTATTTTCCATTTTAGCATCAAAAAGATGCTTTGACAGCTCTTTAGAATAATTTACAACATGCTTTGACAGTACTTCAGAATCATTTCCATTGGAAATGATTCTGAAGTGCTGTCGAACCATGTTTTTCTCTAGATATAAAAGCAAAAGGGGGCGACAATTGTTGTGAGTAGCGGTCTAAGGGTCAACTTAGTTACTACATTTGGAATATATTCAATTTTATGTTGTTTTTTTTATATTAAATTCCTTTTTCTCATATACGGAAATAGATGTAACCAGTTACATATATTTGAACCATCTACCTTTATTTATATAAATGGTAGAAGCAACATATGCTTTCAAAGGCGAAAAAAGCATTCACATTTTCAGATGAATGTGATTTGTCGAATGCGAGTATAAATGGATTTATACTGGTTGTAATGGCCGAATTGTTCAATTTCTACATCCCCTTTACCAACAATTTCTTTTTATTTCTCCGCTCTTTAATCACAGGGCGTTAGAAGAAGTTTTTGTACGAGTTCTCTAATCGTTTATCACCACCACACTTGGTAATCTATCATTACCTTTCCTTTAATTTATTTTTGATGTTGTTGTAAACATAGTTTCTGTGATACATTAACAAAATTACACTCGGGGAAACCTAGTTATACAACATATGTGTCTGGCCCGGTGTGTTCTACATTAGTATGTAAGCAAGATAAATGTATGCTTGGTAAATTCCGAAGACCTTTTTACGTCAATGACCCGCAAGTGCTACATATTTTTAAATTGTACTGGTCCACACCTCGTGTAAACTGCATCGATGAGACAACTAAACGACATTTGTATACATGTGTAGGATGTGTAGTAAGAATGTCTCTGTAATATGTGAACATGTACACGTACCTGCCTGCATCTCTTAACCCTTACAATGCTGAATTAAATGTTGCCGTTTGGTGTTTATTATTTATTTTCTCATCAAAATCATGGTTTGAAAGCACTTTAAAATCATTTCCAATGGAAATGATTCTAACGTGCTGTCAAACCATGTTTTATTGAGCAAGAACACAACATACAAAACAACAGCAGACGACAATTTACGTTTCCCGCATTCTAAGGGATTAACGTTTTGGAGTCTTGTGTGGCGGATGGGGATTGGGCGAGGGGATTCTAATGAATGGTCGCACTATATTTGTTATTATTAATAAATTAGAAAAATAAAAATATATTTTCTGTTGGTAAAATAGTGTCTACTCGGCATAAAATGGGTCAACTCATTTGAGACGGGGAACAATTATAGTAATACATGTACCGGTATATACCTTTATAAACAAAATAATTAGATTGTTTTTCAATAAAAATGACTGTTTTTCAACAAAAATTACCATATCCTTAAATTGAAAGGGGTTAACTTGTGTATATTTTCCTGTAGAGTATATATTGGTCACCGGCTGAAAAAAGGTACCATATAACAAAATTTGAAACTAACAATTGTCTATACTAATGTGATCGTTTTGCATATTCACACTGTTAGATTTTAATCTATTAATTTTGCTGACAGCAGTATCGTACTTCCGCGACTAAATGGCAAACACCATAGGCCCTGATCACAAAGTCTGATCTGGTACTATGTTTGTCTCAAACTTCATAACATACCTTTCTCGGCCAAGGACCATATATATGTCAAAATACATAGATTATGTTGGTCATATATACAGCAATGAACTCCAGTAGTACAAAGGCTACATCATAAACAAGCATGTGGACTCGAGCGAGACACATTTAAATATTTCCACCATACCTTAGCCACAAAACAGTGGTATAAGGTGTCAGAAGGAAATATCTACTCCATTGTACGGTGTACATAAATTGCATGGACCACAGCTGCGAACTAAGCAAGGAACCAACGATATGTGCCCACCACAAAGATGTAAATTACGTGTAGTCTCTCTGTGTAATTATTCTATCATTTGAATAGTATTCCCAGTGTTGTGGCTAGGTCTCCGATCCAATGTGACAATTTCAGGTTTGGGACCCCTTCCCCAGTATAAGGGAGAATCTCATTATTTTAACCCATTCCTTTTGCAATGCACCTTTACGGGTATGAAGTTTGTTAAATATTTTATTTTTGTTATTTCTCAATGAAAGTATATGTTGTGACCACTCATTTGAACCGTCTCGATGAGACGGTTCAAATGGTGGTCGTGACATATACTTCTAAGCACCGTTAAAGAAAATATTTATGATTTTCCCCAAACAAAATGACATATCCTCAACATGAAATGGGTTAAAGGACATCGGCATTTTGAGGTGGGAAAATGGCTCACGGGCCCTAGCTAGCTAGGCTCCCGTCATCCAGTTTAGCCCCTTACATGCGGAATACCACTCTAAAATTATTCAAAATATTTTGATCAATTTTTCTCATTTCTCATCCAACGTATATGTTGTATCACTCATTTGAACCGTCTCAATGAGATGGTTCAAATGGTGGTTACAGCACATACTTCCACCAATGAAGAAGAAAAATATTTAGAATTTAATTTAACGAAACTTCAGAATGTAAATGGTTACGCCATAGTCCAGGGTTCATGTTTGAGGGCGACATGGGCGAAGTGGTCGCTTTTTTTCTGGCCAAGTCGCCTTATTTTTCCCGTAGGGGGAAGTCAAGTCGCCCTGGAATTTTCTGGTTTTTTTTTGTTTTTTTTACTATGAATTTCAGACCCTAGGGGCGAGTGCATGTCATAAATGCGCTAATCCCACCAAATAGGCGTGTAAAATTGGATCGCATTGATTGTTTGATGACCCCTGGTGTGTACACATAGAGTTTACAGTTACGACGTAAGAGAAATGTTCAGTGAAATTATGATTTTTATCACTTCTCCCTAATTTTGCCTCACTTCTCCCTATTTTGCCAGGAGGGAGAAGTCACTTCTCCCTAAATTTTTGGCCTAGCTTGAACCCTGTAGTTTAACCTCACTGTGGCGTTATTATCAGTTATCAGGGTTTTTATAATCATAAGACTGCTTTCCTTCCATCTCATCTCTAAACAGATGTAATATGTATCCAGTAGAGTAAAGGATATATGCTAGTAATAGTACAAAGCATACCAAGCATTTTAGAATCAAACAGGCAAGTCATATACA